>PVLC010014989.1:21862-38292 GCA_004027655.1 Graphiurus murinus
TGTAATCCCAGCATTTGGGAGGCTGAGACCGGAGGATCCGGGTTCGCGGCCAGCCTCAGCTACCTAGTGAGGCACTCCGCAACTTAGTGAGACTCGGTTTCAAAAATAAAGAATAAAAAATAGGGCTGGGGGTGTAGCTCGGAGGTAGAATGCCCCTGAGTTCAATCCCCAGTACCGCAAAAAAAAAAAAAAAAAAAAATGCTAGGTGAGTACTCCACCACTGAGTTATCCCCGGGTTAATTCATATGTACATAAGATAAACCCTGCCTGATTTTTGGAGAAGCTCAAGATGGTGACTGAGAGAAACATCTTATCTCAGGTGCTGTAAAACTGGAATCAAAACTGCTGTAAAGCAGCTTGTTGATGAAAAAAAAAAAACTGAAACACAGCTGAACAAAATCCAGAAAGCAGACCAGGGAGAGCAAAGGAGCCTGCACATGTGGCATGCACTGCGGTGGATTAGCTGCCATTGCGGGTCTACTAGCACGGAGGCATCTAATAACCTCCTGCATACTCAGTGACTAGATGTGGAATAAGTGACTACAGAACTTCATGCACTAATCAGGCGGCATATCCCCGCATAACCACAATGCCTGGAAAAACCAGCTTAAGCCTATGGTAGGAACACCCCAGCTCAACTCTCCCTCAAGAGCCAGAAGAGCACTCAATTGTGAGTTAACTGCATGGCCACAGGGGCCCCTGTGGCAAACCATAGACTCTGTTGCCCACCTTTCTAGCAGTTGGAGAGGAACAGAAGTGCAGGAGGGACCTGTAGCACACAGGACATAGAGACATTACAGGCCCCTGGAAAATGCCCTGCATTTAGACTGCACACCTGCTTCCTACAAAGGCAGAAAGAGACACAGACACAGGGCCTGTGGAAAGTGCAGAGCCTCGGGCTTATACTGGGTCCAGACCCAGTGTTGCCCTCTGCCTACATAGACAAACAGTAGCACAGGGACAGGCCCTGTGCCCTGTGGAGAGCTCAGAGACACAAGTTTGCAGCAGGACTCAGAGTAACCATGTAAACATATGGAGACTGAATACCACACTGCTGAATGAGAAATGGGTCATAGAAGAAGTAAGGGTACAAATTTTAAAAAATTCCTAGGAACAACAACAACAAAAAGCATATCAAAAACTTTGGGACACTAAGAAGAAAATTTATAGCACTGAGTGCCCACAAAAGAAGAACAAAAAAATCAACAAATAAACTGATACAGCTCAAAGTCCTTGAAAAACAAGAATAGTCTAACCCAAAAGCCAGTAGAAGACAGGAAATTATTAAAACCAGAGCAGAAATTAGTGAAGTAGAGAATAAAAAAACAATACAGAAAATCAACAAAACCAAAAGCTGATTTCTTGAAAAAATAAGCAAGATAGATAAACCATTAGCCAATCTAACCAAAAGAAAGAGAGAATCAACCCAAATTAACAAAATAAGAAATGAAAATGTGATATTACCACCAATAGTGTGGAAATCCAGAGTATCATCAGAAACTACTTTGAAAAACTATACTCTAACAAAATGGAAAATCTAGAAGAAATTGAGAAATTTCTAGACACATAAAACCTTCCTAAATTGAGTCAATAAGATATAGAAAACTTCAACCAACCAATAGCAATCAAGGAGATAGAGGCAGAAATAAAGAGTTTATCATCATACAAAAGCCCAGGGCAATATAGTTTTCCAAGTGAGTTTTATAAAACCTTTATAGAAGTGCTAATACCAATACTCCTCCATCTATTCCATGAAATAGAAAGAAATGGGACTCTCCCAAACATATTCTATGAAACCAACATCACATTAATGCCAAAGCCAAATAAAGACAGTTCAAGAAAAGAGAACTATAGGCCTATATCACTGATGAACTTAGATGTGAATCAGCTACAAAAAAAAAAAAAAAATACTAGCAATATGCATTCAAAACCACATCAAGAAAATTATACACCATGACCAAGTCGGGTTCATCCTAGTGATGCAAGGCTCAGCAACAGATGAGAAACAATCCATGTAATTCATCACATAAACAGAATCAAAGATAAAAATCACAATATCATTTCAATAGAAAATACTTAGGGATAGACCTAACCAAGGAAGTAAAATACTTCTATAAGAAACACTATTAAAATTGAAAGAAGAAATCAAAGAATACCTTAGAAGATGGAAAGACCTTCCATATTCTTGGATAAGCAGAATAAATATCATTAAAATGGCCATTCTCCCAAAAATGTTTTACAGATTAAAAAGTAATACCCATTAAATTACCAAGGTAACTCCTCACTGATGTAGAAAAATCAGTCCTTAAATTCATTTGGAACAACAACAACAACAAAAAATCCCAGAATAGGCAAAGTAGTTCTTAACAACAAGAACCATGCAGGAGGCATCACAATACCTGACTTCAAACTATACTACCAAGCCCCAGTAATAAAAACAGCAGGCTATTGGCATAAAAACAGACACAGACCAATGGAGCAGAATAGAAGACTCCGAAACAAATCCACACACTTAAAGTCAATTGATTTTTAATAAAAGGAGGCAAAAACATATGCTAGAAAACAGATGCCCTCTTTAACAAATGATTTTGGCAAAACTGGTTAACCATATGCAGAAAAACAGAAATAACCCCCACTTTCTCACCCTGCATAATAATCAATTCAAGAAGGATCAAAGACCTGGAAGTCAGGCCAAAGAGCTTGCAGCTACCTGAAGAGGGCATAGGGCCAACACTTCAACACACAGGCATAGCAATAAGACCCCAAAAGCACAAGCAACTCAAAGAAAAATCAATACTTGGGATTTCATTAAACTGAAGAGCTTCTGTGCATCAAAGGAAACTATCAAGAAACTCAACAGAGAGCCTACACTATAGGAGAAAAATTTTTGCCAGCTACTTCTCCAATAGAGGACTAATATCTAGAATATACAGAGAACTCAAGAAATTCACAGCTAAGAAAACAAATAACCCAATCAAAAATTGGCAAATGATACAAACGGATATTTCACAAAAGAAGAAATAAAAATGGCCAATAAATGCATGAGGACATGTTCAACATCATTAATAATCAGAGAGATGCAAATAAAAACTACCCTGAGATTTCACCTAAGACCAATTAGAATGGCAATCATAAAAAATACAAAAAACAACAAATACTGGTGAGGGTGTGGAGAAGTGGGAACACTAATACATTGTTGGTGGAATTGCAGATTAGTGCAACCACTTTGGAAAACAGTATGGAGGATCCTCAGATGAGTGGGAATGAACCTACCATATGATCCAGCAATACCACTTCTGGGTATCTACCCAACAGAATGGAAACCAAACTATCAGAATAATGCATGTGTATCTATGTTTATAGTTGCACAATTCACAATTGTCAAACTATGGAACCAGCCAAGATGTCCATCAACAGATGAATGGTTTCCAAAACTATGGGATATGTACACAATGGAATTTTACTCAGCCATAAAGAAGAACAAAATCATGTCATTTGCAGGGAAATTGATGGAACTTGAAAACCTTGTGTTAAGTGAAATTAGTCATTCAAAAAAGTAAAAAATTGTATGCTTCCCCTAATATGTGGAAACAGGGAGAAAGTGGGACATAAGAGGGACTCTAGATGAAGAAGGAGAAACCTTAGATGAGCAAAGAAGTTTATTAAGCTGAAAATAATGAGGGGGGAGGAAAACACCCTAATATGCATGATGTGCTTTCACATACATATCAAAGTCCACCACTAAACTGAACATGAGAAGGAGAGAGAAGTAGAGAGGGAATGGGGCAGGACATGGGGGTTGGATAAATCAGTGATGTATGCATGTATGCCTCTACCAGCTTTTACCTAACAAAGATGTATGATTACATTGCACCAATAAAAAAGAAAAAAAAGATAAGGACTGCCTAAATCAGCTTATATTTTTTCATAGCACAATTTACATAATTTTCACAACAAAAATAACATCAAAAGGAGGACAAAAGGGCGAAAACTGTTTTCTACCCTCAATGATGGCAGAACCTTTGATGGCATCTGCTAATCCCAAAGCAACATTTCTCTCAGTCTTTTTCAAAATGGATAATGAGTTTGTTCATAAGCTGCATCTAAATAAGAGGTTTAAAATGGGCTGAAAGCATTAGGTTTTGTTTTTGTCCTTTCCACAAAGGTGAATTTAGTAATTCAAATATCAAAATTACATTTATAACACTTTATTTCAGCAATGAATAAATATATTATCTAACTTATTTGAATTTCTTCCTTTCTTGCTTTTTAGCTATTATAATTTAATAGTATAAAAGATTGACAAACTAAAAGTATAAACACTGCCCACTTACCAGAGAGATAATCAGAAATCGAAAAATGCAAAGACTTTAAAACACATTTTGTGCTGCCCTTTGATGAAAAAGACCTAAATAACCAAATAAACCTGTTGGTACCAGTGATGTTACCATAAATATCTATTACTTTCTTCAAAGGACTGCTGCTTTGACAGAAATCATACCACTAAATAACTATTATAAATGTTTTTAATTTTTATGTGAGATCACTAAATTTATACTTATTGTTTGAAATGACCAGCACACTAAATTGACTGGTCATTGTATTGTCCTTATGAAGATAGCTGATCATTTATTTTTTCAGTCTCCTATCACCCACTGGTTATAAATATCACCATCTTCCCTCAATCTAAATTTATACACTGTGTTGCTTAGGTTATTATTTATTAAAAATGAAAACACTTAAAATGCTTTTTGTTATGCCCTTGTTATAGAGTGCCCCCTCTACACACACACACACACACACACACACACACACACACACACACACACTCATGCACATGTACCAGGATTCTTACCATATAGGACTTTTGCTATTGATGTTCATTTTTACAATTAAAATTTCTTTAATTTTACAACATATTACTATCCCTCAAATTAATATAAAAGTTAGGTCTAAAAGCTTGATGACAACAGTTTATCTTCGAGTCACTCATTCTGAGAAGCTTTGTTCTTGGCATACATCCCTAAATAAGCCTTTGTTTATACATTTATTTAACTTGCTATCTGTTATATTTCCTTTTCCAAAAGGTTTCTGCTCACCTTTAGGGAAATAGTCTACCTGGAGTTCATTCACTGCTATATTCTCAAGGCTGAGCACAGTGCTTGGTAAAAAGTAGGAGGTCAGTGAAAGTGTTTTAGATGGATGAATGTACCAAAGTTAAAATAAGCAGTGCATTTCTGTCTGATCATGAGTATAAAACTCATGATTCATAAAATATAAAGTTGTAAAAATGAAGACACAGATAGTTGTATCCTTCCATTCACTAATCCATTCTCTAATCCTGTCACATTCCTTTGTAAATAACACAATATTTCAATGCTTAACTAAAGCAGTGCAAAAACAATCATAAAGATATTTATGCCAGAGTATAGAAAATAACATTCATTTGTAGAGCAAAATGATTTCTTATTGTGATAAAAAATCATATAGATTATTTAAAGTAAACTTATTTAAGTAGCATATAGAAAGCCATTTAATATTAATTTGGTCTCTTTATTTCTCATTAGCTCACTTACAGGTATTAGTCAAGAGCTAGACAACTTTCCCATGATTAATTTTTTTCTTTTATGTGAAGACATGTAAACTCAAGATTTATATTGTTACAGTGAAATTATTTGGGGAAAATAACTTTAATGTTTAAATTAGTATCATTCTCTCCTTTAAAACAAATGTGCTTAAACACATTATTATCTTCTCTAAAGACATTGTTTTGTTCTGATTCTTTCTAAAAAAGTAACAGAACTTTCTTTGGTATAGAGTTTTATCTCACTGAATTTATATTATAAATATTTTTATGTGAAGTTTGAGATTTGTAAAGGCAATATTAATATATTGACAAAGTGTACACCACCACGCCTGGCTCATGCAAGATATTTTTGACATGAATTAACAGAAATATTTATTTTGATGTTAAAGAGGATCTTTATAAGATAGGTATTAGGTGGAAGCTTACATCTATATTGGAAGTTAATGTCCTACTATAATTATACAAATCTTCCTTGTATTTAAAATGGAAAATATAAGATGTTTCAATAGGTTCCCCTCCTGATTTATCATTTTCATTACAATTAAAATTGTTTTATTATTAACCATACATAGAATTTTTACTTTTTCTTTAGTGATAGTATATATTGAGGGAAGATACACTTGGAAGAAAAAAATAGATATTTTTAAAAAATCAAGGAAAAGAATCCCCTCATTTATGAACACCAAATTGATCACTAGTAAGGGCCTATACAGCCGGGCGTGGTGGCGCACGCTTGTAATCCCAGCATTCGGGAGGCTGAGACCGGAGGATCCGGGTTCGCGGCTAGCCTCAGCTACCTAGTGAGGCACTCCGCAACTTAGTGAGACTCGATTTCAAAATAAAGAATAAAAAATAGGGCTGGGGGCGTAGCTCGGAGGTAGAATGCCCCTGAGTTCAATCCCCAGTACGGCAAAAAAAAAAAAAAAAAAAAAAAGGGCCTATACACTGATTTCCAGTTATAAATATTCTATTACTAATTCTTCCTACGAATTTATGCATGTGAGATTTTTCTTCCAAAAACTCTATAACTTGGAGAATATAATTTAGAAATTTGCTAATTAGATATGCAAGAAGTATTTTATGCAATAGAATCCAAAATTCATGTTAAAATAAACAAGGAAGGAAGGAAAGAAAGAAAGATGAGAGAGAAATTAAGGAAATAAGTCTAAGGTAAGGCTTTGTCTATATATTTTTAACTGAAGTAATATTTTCAATATATTTAGAGGTTATTTCATTAAATAAGTTCTTTTGAAGGTACACAAAGGGAGTAGTGGCACAGTGAGCGACATGTTGTGCTGAGTACAGTACTAATGATCCTGTTAATAAGATGAGGTGAACTTAGAGGACAAAGATGCTGTCTTTGTTAGTTCCTATGTGTAGCACCTCAAATAACATCATGGACATTCATCTTTTATAAGATTTTTCCATAACAGAGATTGAAGAAAATTTAAGATTATTCCTACTGTTCTGATTTTTTTGATCTTTCATTTAATCTTCCTAGAAACCCAATATGAAAAACTTTGTCATTCTTCATCAATATTGTGAATGTTTCTTAGAAGTAGGACATGTGTGGGATCTTAAGTAAGTGGAAAAGAATAAGTCCACATAGTTATTCCAAACTAAGAACAGATATATCAAACAAACAAACAAATGAAAGGCCTACTGACAAGCAGGTGCAATAGCAGTGCCCATGAATGTTAGTGATCAGGTCAGAGCCTGGCTACAAGAAACAAATTTATTATGTGTTCATGGGGGAACTAAGAGGCTCTTTTAAAGTAATGTCTAGGGTTCTAGAAAACAATTACTAGGACTCTCCTCATTATACTTAGTGTAAAATGACCCTGGTATTGACAATATTTTTCTTATGTTTCAAACTTTAAAGAAAATGAGCTTGTTGTAGGGAAGAAGATTCCAGGCAAAAGAATTAACGCTATTAAATAAGCTGCATAGAGCATGGGACATGAAACAATGTTAGCTGTTTTGACATACAACACGCTGATTTAAATCCAATGACTGCTTCAGCCCTGCTCTTTGCTGACCAAGGATCAGTGTGACTCTTCAGCCTTCTCAGTACCTGAACCAAATACAAAATCTCCTCTTCCATTCCTAGACTTGTTACATTATCCCTTTCCTCCTGCTTATTTGTAACTGGCTATTAACTATTTGAAGTGCTTAAAGTTTTAGGATTTATATATTGTTCAATACACTTGTTTGGCCTAAATTGTTAGATTTGCTAGTGTGAAGTGTATTGTTTGATGCTCATTCATAAGTAACTGGTTTTGGTAAAGCATCCACCCAGCATCTGAATTTAGCTTAATTTTACTTATGGGAGTTCATAATGAATTCCTGCATGCTATAACCTTTGCGTTTTGAATAAATACAATTTATTGTATTAATATTGTGGATATTGTATTGATATTGATATTGTGGAAAGACACAAATCATGTGTAACGCAACTTATTAGTCTTGGGACCTTGTGGACTGTGCTTGCAACCTAAGTTGTGGGAGAAAAATAGAAGGGTGAAAAGAGAACGTCAAAGAGCCAGAGTCAACTGGAGATTACCATATATGTTGTAGGTTAGGGCTAGAAGTAGAATCCTTATTGTGATGAGATTTTATGATAGATTAAAAAGTATAGGTAATATTGGACAGGTACTAGGGTATTTTCATAGGGTTTTGAGCAGACAATTGGTACCATGGAAATTAATTTTAGAATTATTGGTTTGATAGTGGTGTGTAAAAGAGAAAGGAATCTTTTAAACTCCAAAATTAAGATATAGTGTCAATATTGTTTAGAATCAATTGCAGTTTCTCAATAAGAATTAATATCTGCATGAACTAGGATGTCTCTAGAAATAGATAGGTAAAGATCTATGTTAGGCTGCTTTGTGTTAATATAACAATAGCTGAGACAAGTAACTTACAAAAAGAAAAGATCTGTTTTAGAGGTTCTGGTTCATCATCCATTAGCCTCACTAATTTGAACCTGTGGCAAAGCAAATATCCTGGTATTGTAGAGTCCATCTGCTTATCTCATGGCCAGGAAGCAAAAGAGGAAGAAAACAGGGTCCCACCATTCCCTATAAGAGCACACACCCAACAACCTAAGGTCCTCTCACCAGGCTTTTAACACATGAGCCTTCCAGGGACATTCACACTCCATTTTCTAGTCAGATACATATGAAAAGCTTGGAAAAGGGAATTTGTTAAGACTTGGCAACACATTGAAGTGGCAATGCGGTAATGGAGTAAGCAATTAAGACTCAATCCTGGATGAACAGAGAATAAAAATCCTATTAATGAAGAAAATTTGCTAGAAAAGCTGTCCTGAGGGTAAAGAAGAGTCAAAATATTTTAAATAATTACATTTAATATGCAGCTTCATTGGACAGTAACTGTAAAATTTCCGTAAATAAAATTAAAAATTCCTTCTCACCTATTTACTTCTACACATAAAATTTTATTGCTTGGTCAGAGTCCACATATTGCAGTTAAACCCTGTCATTGTTTTCTGAACACTTCGCAAGTATTTTCAAAATGACATCTTTTAAGCTGCAGTTTCCCAATCCATAAAGTGAGGAAAAAAGTTGCCAAGTACCTAGTGCATAACAAGGCTTTAGGATTAATGAGATGCCCATAAAGTGCTGTGAGCTCCACAGAAGAACAGGTACAATATAAATGAGTCACATTATTCTAGTGACAATACTATTCATACACTGTCCAACAGAATTTTTAAAAAAAGAAAACTATTTTTGTTCCATCTGATAATGCTCAATGTCTTGCTATTACTTCTTTTCATTCTTTTAGGCTTCCATGGGGGGAAATATTCAAATTTTGTTGTGTGCCTAACTGTGGAGTGAACTAAGATACTCAAATCAAACAAATAATAGAACAGTCTATGCTCACTTTCTCATAATACTTTTGGTATAAAATGAACTGAAAGAGTAATACATTTGCAAAGATTGCTTCATAGAAAAAATAAATCATACAAAAATAAGATGTTTATTTTTAGAATGTGTTTTGTTAAAGTCAAATTAATTTTTCAATACAAAATAATACATCAACTACTTTTGAAGGCATTGAGGATTTATTAAAACTTTTCAAAGATTTCAATTTTCATGAAACTATCAGTAATGTGCTGTTTATTAGACTTCCCATAGTTTCAATATGGCCTATTCTGATCTATTGTTGATATTAAACTTAAAAGGTTCTTGCTAAGTAACAAAAATTCTAAAAACATAAATGTCAAAATAATGTCATAACATTAAATAAAGACAATCTAAATCTGTATTTTAGGTATCAATAGGCAATGAGTAAACTTTTAAAATATGGTTTAAATGAACTTATAAATCTACCTCTTATTAATCTTATATGTTTAGCAATTTATGTAATATGTAAGTATGAAAAATTTAGTATAGAAATAATTTATACAGAAAAAAGTTGCAGTTATTCAGGAAGTCTATCTCAGAATTTCAGAGTTGTAACTAAGATATATGAGTGTGATAATATCTGACACACCATACTGATTTTAGCAAGAAGAAAAACTGGATATCTATACATTCAGTTAGCAATAGGATTGGAATTAAAACAAAAAGAAGAGATATTTCCTTTAATACTGATATAGAAATCCGTAAATTTTGTACTAATACTTTCAGTTGGAAAATATTTAGAATAATGCAATATAGACTTTTAAAAATATTCATTCTATTCAAATTTCCAAATTAGCATACACATATACATGAATACATATACAAATATATGGTCATACAAACATACATACACACATATAACTCAAGAAAGAGGGTGTGATATAGAATGCTGGCTCTCAAGGTATGGTTCAAATATCAAAGAATAGAATAATAATTTATATTTCTCCTTGGGGTGGTAGGTAATTTTATCAATTTTCAGCCATGTAAGTAAAATACTTAATTTATCTTTATTATAAAACAGGAAGTTGAAAGTAAAGCTAAAGCCCATTTTGACCATATTCTCCACTTCATTCCTTCACACAACCAGGAGATAATCTTAATGATACCACATTTCCTAAACTTTATATTCTTTACATACTAGAAAACTATGTAACAACATAATATTTTAGTTAAATGATACTGTGTGTGTGTGTGTGTGTGTGTGTGTTATTGTGCATTGAACGAAGGCCATTCTAACTCTGAGCCTCACCTCCTTTTTTTTTTTTTTTTTTAACAGACATACAACATATACAAGCTTCTGGGGCACCTTGAAGGCAATGCTAAGAGAAAAATTTATAGCACTGAGTGCCCACATAAGAAGAACAGAAAATCACCAAATAAATAACCTAATGACACAGCTCAAAGTCCTTGAAAAATAAAAACAGTCTAACCTCAAAGCCAGTAGAAGAGAATAAATTATAAAAATCAGAGCAGAAATAAATGAAGTAGAGAATAAAAAAAATACAAAAAATCAACAAAACCAAAATCTGGTTTCTTGAAAAAAAAATAGATAAACCATTAGCCAACTTAACTGAAAGAAAGAGAGAATCAACACAAGTTACCAAAATAAGAGATGAAAAAGGTGGTATTACCACTTACACTGTGGAAATACAGAGGATCATCAGAAACTACTTTGAAGAACTATATTCCAACAAAATGGAAAATCTAGAAGAAACTGAGAAATTTCTAGACACACATAACCTTCCTAAAATGATTCAAAAAGATATAGAAAACTTAAACTGACCAATAGCAATCAAAGAGATAGAAACAGCAATAAAGAGTTTACCATCAAACAAAAGCCCAGGGCCAAATGGTTTTCCAAGTGAATTTTATAAAACATTTATAGAAGAGCTAATCCCAATACTCCTCAAGCTATTCCATGAAATAGAAAGAAACAGGACTCTCCCAAACACATTCCATGAAGCCAACATCACATTAATACCAAAGACAAATAAAGACAGCTCAAGAAAAGAAAACAATAGGCCTATATCACTGATGAAATTAGATGCAAAACTGCTAAACAAAATACTAGCAATGCACATTCAAAACCACATCAAGAAAATTATACAACATGACCAAGTCAGGTTCATCCTAGGAACACAAGACTGGTCAATATATGAAAAACAGTCCATGTAATTCACCACATAAACAGAATTAAAGACAAAAATCACATGATCATTTCAATTGAGGCTGAAAAAGCATTTGATAAGATCCAACACCCACTCATTCTAAAAGCAATGCAGAGAATTGGAATAGAAGAAACATACCTAAATATCATAAAGGTAATATATAAGAGGCCCATAGCCAACATCACATGAAATGGGGAAAAAAAACTGCAAGAGTTCCCACTAAAAAACAGGAACAAGACAAGAATATTCATTATCACCATTTCTGTTCAATATAGTACTTGAGACTCTAGCCAGAGCAATAAGGCAAGAGAAGGAAATCAAAGGGGTAAAAATAGGGAAAGAAGAACTAAAATTATCCCTTTTTGCAGATGACATGATACTATACTTAGAAGACCCAACAAACTCAACCAAAAAATTTATAAAACTGATCAACAAATTCATCAAAGAATCTGGATACAAAGTCAATCTTAAAAAATCAGAAGCTTTCCTGTATTCCAACCATAAATCCACTGAAGAGGAAATCCAGAAAGCATTTCCACTCACAATTGCACCCCACAAACTAAAATACTTAAGGATAAACCAAACTAAGAAGGTAAAAGACCTCTATAAGGAAAACTACAAAAATTTGAAAAAAGAAATCAATGAAGACCTTAGAAGATGGAAAGATCTTCCATGCTCTGGGATAGGCAGAATAAATATCAAAAAATGGCCATCTTCCCACAAATGGTCTACAGATTCAATGCAATACCAATGAAATTATCAAGGTCACTCCTCACAGACATAGAAAAATCAGTCCTTAAATCCATTCGGAACAACAAAAAGTCCAGAATAGCCAAAGTAGTTCTTAGCAACAAGAACCATGCAGGAGGCATAACAATACCTGACTTCAAACTATACTACAAAGGCACAATAATAAAAACAGCATGGTATTTGCACAAAAACAGACACATAGATCAATGGGGCAGAATAGAAGATTCAGAACAACCCCACACACTTACATTCAATTGATTTTTGACAAAGGAGCCAAAACATACACTGGAAAAAAGATAGCCTCTTCAACAAATGGAGTTAGCAAAATGATTAACCATATGCAGGAAAATTAAAATAAATCCCACTTTCTCACCCTGCACAAGAATCAACTCAAATAGATCAAAGACCTGGATATCAGGCCAGTACTTGCAGCTACTTGAAGGTGGCATAGGGCCAACACTTCAACAAATACGCACAGTTAATAACTTTTTCAACAAGACCCCAAATGCACAAGCAACTCAAAGGAAAATAAATACATGGAATTGTATTAAACTGAAGAGCTTTTATGCAGCAAAGGAAACTATCAAGAACTTCAAAAGAGAGACCACAGAGTGGGAGAAAATTTTTGCCAGCTACTCTTCTGATAGAGGAATAATATCTTGAATATACAGAGAACTCAAGAAATTCACAGCTAAGAAAACAAATAACCCAATCAAAAATGGGCAACGGATCTAAACAGATACATCACAAAGGAAGAAATACAAATAGCCAATAAATGTATGAGGAAATGTCCAACATCATTAGCAATCAGAGAGATGCAAATCAAAACTACCCTGAGGTTTCACCTAACCCAAATTAGAAAGGCGATCATCAAAAACATGAACAACAACAAATGCTGGTGAGGGTATGGAGAAGTAGGAACACTAATACATTGTTGGGATTGAAGATTAGAGAAACCACTTTGGAAAATAATATAGAGGATTCTCAGACAAATGGGAATGAACCTATCATATGATCCATCAATACTACTTCTGGGTATCTACCCAAAAGAATGGAAAACAAACTATCAAACTGATGCATGTGATCTATGTTTATAGCTGCACAACTCACAATTGCCAAACTATGGAATTAGCCAAGATGTCCATCAACAGATGAATGGATGGCAAAACTATGGGATATGTACACAATGGAATTTTACTCAGCCATAAAGTAGAAGAAAATCATGTCCTTTGCAGAGAAATGGATGGAACTAGAAAACATAATGCTAAGTGAGATTAGTCAGTCACAAAAAGTAAAAAATCATATGTTCTCTCTAATATTTGGAAGCTAGGGAGAAAGTGGGATATAAGAGGGACTCCAGATAAGGAGAAACCTTAGATGAGCAAAGAAGGTGACTTAACTGAAGGTGATGGGGGGGGCACCCTAATTCACATGATGTACTTTGACAAATGTATCAAAGTCAATCACTAAACTGAACTTGAGAAGGAGGGAAGGTGACAGAGTGGGGCGGAAATTACGGAAGGATTAAATAAGAAATATGTACATGTATGCCTTTACCAGCTTGTACCTAACAAAGATGTATGATTACAATGCACCAATAAAATATAAAAATATAAAAAAGAAAAAGGATCTTACTAAGTTACCACATACTCATCTCAAATCTGCCATCTTCCTGTCTCAGCCTCTCAAGTACTTGGATTATAGGTGTGTACCTCCATGTCTGGCTCTTAAATAATATTTTAACATACACAATTCTGTGGAATTTTTATTTCACAGTGAATTCTTAAAAGTCATTTAATGTGAGTTTGAGATTTGTGATATTCTTTTCAGATACTACAGAGTATTTTCTAATTCTAATATTTTAATTTATTTAGAAGAGTAAAAAATATCCATGTATATACATGTACATGCACCAACTTTTAAATTTGTGAAGGTTCCTGTAAGTTTGTTATAGAAAGAAAGAAAAGAGTGAAGAAAATTGGCTCAGAAAAGAAATGTCGAGCCGGGCGTGGTGGGGCACGCTTGTAATCCCAGCATTCAGGAGGCTGAGACGGGAAGATCCGGGTTCACGGCCAGCCTCAGCTACCTAGTTAGCACTGCGCAACTTAGTGAGACTCGGTTTCAAAATAAAGAATAAAAAATAGGGCTGGGGGTATAGCTCAGAGGTAGAATGCCTCTGAGTTCAATCCCCAGTACCGCAAAAAAAAAAAAAAAGAAAGAAAAGAAATGTCATATATTAGCACAGAGATGCTAATATATGTCATTATATTAGCACACTGTTAATATATAAATAGCAAATGTCATATATTAGCACACTGTTAATATATAAATAATAAAGGTATTAAAATTCCATGTTTTTACAACTTCTGATCTATTATTCAAGAATTCATATAATATCATAAGAGTATAAATCCAATCACACAGTAATATTAAGTATATTTGGATATGGATGAAAGGTAATTGAATTACTGTACTGTTTACTGCCTGAGAAGAGAGGTATGAAAATAGACAAAGTTAAAAAATGTGCCTATTGGAAAAGGTGAAGGAAGTGTCAGTCATTTTGTCTAGAAAATAAGATATCCAATATTTTTAAGGATTTACATCAAATAGAATAATTTGTTATTCAAAGACAGAAACAAACTATTTCAAGGCATGAATGTCAAGTATACTCTTACCAGCCAGTGTTGTAAAATCTTGTTTGTGTTATCCAAAAAATTTGGTGACATATTTTATCTTGTTTGAAGTTAATTTGTGTTACTTTGTGAAGTACTTATCTGCTTTAGATGAACAATTACAACAGAATACAAAGAAAGGAAGTGAACCATTTAAATTATTTAATAAGCATACACTTGCTTCAGAAGGAATGTAGGAAAATAAACTAAGTACTTTTAAGGACTTTTTAAAATTCCTATGTTTAAAAATGTAGAGACTTGGGGTACTTAATTGTTAGAAGTAAACATGCCTTAGCAATATATAATCTGAAAAAAAAAACAGCAGACTAGTAACAATATTCTATTTCCTTCATCTGTGATGTTAATGTTTTCATAAAGGCTTTCAGAGTATTTTTTAATAACTCAGAACTCTAATCTTTCCCAAATTCTAAGGGTGGTAAAGTAACTAGAGAGAAGCATATATTCAAGAAATGATCTGACTAGTCACATGTTTACTTCAGTCATAAACTCTAGACACCAGAAAGTGAAGTTCTTTGGCCTTGAACTCTGAAATGATTCAAAACCAGTCTGACAATCTTTCAAAAATAATTATTACCAAAACTTTTCACAAACCTACTTTGTCATCTTGATACTGTTTAGGTCACTTAGCATATTCTGTATCTACATCACAAAGACAAGGTTGGACTTCATTCTCTTACAAATGTGGCCCTCCACCTGATTTTCTCATTGCTAGTTGCACAGTTGTTATTAGAATTATCCAGCTAACAGAAAATGATATAGAGATATAAAGGTAATTTTTTAAAATGTCATTTGTCAATAGAAATGATAAATATATGCTTATCTTATTAGAAAAATTTTATACTGAGCTTTGCATGTGACTCAGGTTAAGTTGAGAATATACTTTTTTCATGGCAAAAGGTGGATTATTTTCCAATTGCAACTATATATCCAAGCATTAATTATTTTAACACAAATTGCCATAAATATTGCAATGGCACATACCTGTATACATTCTTGTAGACATTTGCAATCATATTCATTTATGGTCTGTGTATGTGAATACATGAGGATGAGTATATGTGGAAATAGAAAAGATATCAGAAAAAGAACTCATAACCCACCCTATTTTTTTTTTTTTTTTTTTTTTTTTTTTTTTTGTGGTACTGGGATGGAACCCAGAGGCATTCTACCTCCAAGCTACACCCCAAGTCCTATTTTTTTTTTATTCCTTATTTTGAAACAGGTCTCACTAAATTGCAAAGGGCCTCACTACTCAGCTGAGGCTGGCCATGAACCCGGATTCTCCAGTCTCAGCCTCCCAAGT
>PVLC010014990.1:0-38187 GCA_004027655.1 Graphiurus murinus
TTAACTCTTTGTGACTGACTAATCTCACTTAACATAATGTTTTCCAGTTGCATCCATTTCCCTGCAAAGAACATGATTTTATTCTTCTTTATGGCTGAGTAAAATTCCATTGTGTACATATCCCATAGTTTTGTAATCCATTCATCTGTGGTTGGACATCTTGGCTGCTTCCATAGTTTGGCTATTGTGAATTGAGCTTTTGAGTCTTTATCCTTAACACATGCATAGGCCATTGACACATGAATCTGGAGCTCTAGGAAGAAGTTGTTGCTAGAAGAATCCAAGTAACCAGCACAGGGATAGTACATGAAACTATAGAACTTTGATTATCAGTTCCTCGTTTCACAATTAATGGATTAATGGTCTCTTATGCAGAATGTAATTTTCTAAGAATTTGTGTGGATATGATAACAGAAGCCATGGGTTCTGACTTAAAGGGGCAAGCAACCTCATTTTAGACACAGAAATACTTACTACATGGCAAGTGATCCATAAAATACATAAGGCAATCACTTTTCTTTATTGTGTACCTTCTGTGAGCTAGCACTTTGCATACATTGGCTGCAGTCTTCACAGGACCTTCCGAAGTAGGCATTTGTTCCCCAGTTTTACTGATAAGGAACCTGAGGCTCTATGAGGGTATATAAATTTTTTATATTCACTGACAAGTAAATGGAGTTGCTGGATTCTAAGCTCTGGTCTGTCTCATTGTAAGCCTGTTCTGTTTTCAGCTATCTTTCACTACCTTTCAATAATAGGTCTGTTATCACTAAATCCTTAGCTTGTTGACCCACAATGTCTCAATAATGATCCCAGCATCCCTCTAGGAAAGAAAAATATCAACTGTAATTAGTCCTACTTGACAGATGGGGATCCTGGATCACTCTCCATTTAAGTGAAGTAATTGAACTTTCTAGAGCCATGTCAGCCATGGGAAAGCAGGTCCACTGCATGAGTTGTTAGATTCATTTAGTGCAATGTAATGATCCTCACATAAATATGTTCAATGGCTTCATATGGTAAAGTAGCATATCACTATTGGTCATGCCCAGTACTAATCATAGTGAAACTTTGTTCAACCAGGATGCATTTTGTTCTTGAAGCAAAAGAGAATAGACTTGGATTTCAAAAACTGATTTGTGTTCTTCAGGATTTCTGCAGTGAATACTTCTTTAGTGAACACTGTGATTTCCAGGGCAGGTTCAGGAACTCAAACATTGTAGCTAGAGGTGAAGAGAATGGCCTTAATGCCCACATCCTGTGAGTGTAAAGTTATACACTGAAGTGCCCCATGCAATATTGCCAATTTCCCATTATTATTATTATTATTATTATTATTATTATTATTATTATTATTATTATTATTAGATGGGTGAGCATCATGTCAGGAGCTGCATCAGGACTCGGTGCCTTGCTTTGCCTGAAGAGATGCCATTACTCTACCTGTGCTTCTGTATGACAAAGACACACTTTTTCATCCCCAAATCAGTAACTGACTTCTAACCTCATCATTTCTTCATTCTATTTCCTACATTTTTAAGGGAGAGTAAATCCTTCTACAGCAAGAGAAGGAGAAGATGCTCAAGTATTGGCTGTCTTTTCTCACTAAAAGTAGGAGAAAGCATTGAGGTATCAAGTGAGGCAGCTCCTAGTTTTCCTTGGTCTATCATTCTTGTTACCAGCAGAGAAGCCAGAAGTAAAACCAAGATGATAATGTACGTATGTACCAATAGAATGTATTACTTTCCCAAGCATTAGCAAGCCAAGACTTCTCTACAGCACATGGATTCAATTTAATTGAAGTGATTGTTTATTTTATGTATGTTTTATGCATATCAAAGTCCTCCCTTCATGACTTAATTATTTCAGCTATGAAGATTTCCACCATGTGTCTCCCTAGACCTTTACCTAAAACAAGGCTAACCAGACCTTGTGAAACTCCACCTCTAATTAACAATTATTTTATTAAAATGCAGTGGCCCTGATGGGAACCAGTTGGCAGGGCAACAGAGAATAGAATTTGTGCTAAGGACTATTGATCTTCAGTTCAGTTCTTACTGTGCCCTAGGCTTCCTTGTCCTTGCAGGAGGAGGAATGTGAACCATTCATTCCAGCAAAATAGTCTGACCATTTTTCTCTCCCTACACTTTCTGCCTTTTTATGGGAGGTCTAATTAACCTATACATTTTCTTCAAGATTTGCTAACAGCTCTTTCACATGCTTCTCTCTTCTTACAGTGTACATTTCCCTGTTGACTTTTTACACAAGAAGATTTCTAAAAGAGCCCACAACTGAGTGGTTTAAGTTCTCAAGGAAATTGCCTCTCTTCATTGTGTGCCTTATGTCCTGCCATTGTTATTTTACATCTTATGCTCATATAAACCTTTAATTTTTAAAATAATAATCAATCATTTAAAATTTGGATACTGGAGAGGCACAAAGAAGAAAATAAAAATCAACACACAATTATCCTTTGGTATTATTAATATTTAAGTGACACTGTTGTTGAGGGCTCATATATTTGATTACATATCCTTCCACTAAATAAATGAGTAGGCAAATGAAAAATATAAATTCATCAATGAAGAGACATCCCTGATACATCATCCCTGATACATCCATGTGTAGGGAGGGTAAGGGGCTGAGAAGAATGTTTTCTTTTTATGTTTTGCAATACAGAGGATTGAATTCAGGGCAATTCTACCTCGAAGCTATACCACCAGTCCTACTTTTTATTCTTTATTTTGAAACAGGGTCTCTCTAAGTTGTGGGGTGCCTCACTAGGTAGCTGAGGCTGGCCGCGAACCCGGATCCTCCAGTCTCAGCCTCCCAAATGCTGGGATTACAAGCGTGTGCCACCACACCTGGCTCAGAATGTCATTTCATTATAATCATAGTATGTAGACTTCTTTTCCTGGCTTCTTTCACTCAATATTATGCATTTAAGGTTATTTATATGGAGAAATACTGGGAGAAATGGCATGAATAATCTGAAGAATTTTGATATAAAAATGCAATTTGCACTCCAGGTCTGACACCTAGTAATACTCAGTAATTATTTATTTATTTTTATTTTTAATTTATTTTTTAATTGGTGCCTCATACTCATACATCTTTGTTAGGTACAAGATGGTAAAGGCATATATGCACACATTTCTCATTTAACCCTTCCCCAATTCCCACCCCACTCCTTCACTCTCCCTCCTCAGGTTCAGTTTAGTGACTGACTTTGATATGTTTGTGAAAGTACATCATGTGCATTAGGGTGTTCCCCCCCTTCCACATCACCTTCAGTTAAGTCAACTTCTTTGCTCATCTAAGTTTTCTCCTTCTTCTTCTGGAGTACCTCTTTTGCCCCATTTTCTCCCTAGCATCCGCATATTAGGGAGAGCATATGATTATTTAATTTTTGTGACTGACTAATCTCACTTAGCATAATGTTTTCCAGTTCCATCCATTTCTCTGCAAATGACATTGTTTTGTTCTTCTTTATGGCTGAGTAAAATTCCATTGTGTACATATTCCATAGTTTTGTAATCCATTCACCTGTTGATGGACATCTCGCCTGGTTCCATAGTTTGGCAATTGTGAATTGTGCAGCTATAAACATAGATACACATGCATCGGTCTGATAGTTTGATTTCCATTCTTTTGGGTAGATACCCAGAAGTGGTATTACTAGGTCATATGGTAGGTTCATTCCCATTCGTCTGAGGATCCTCCATATTGTTTTCCAAAATGGTTGCACTAATTTGCAGTCCCACCAACAATGTATTGGGTTCTACTTCTCCACACCCTAGCCAACATTTGTTGTTTGTGTTTTTGATGATTGCCATTCTAATTGGTGTTAGGTGAAATCTCAAGGTAGTTTTGATTTGCATCTCTCTGATTGCTAATGATGTTGAACATTTCCTCATACATTTATTGGCTATTTGTATTTCTTCTTTTGTGAAGTGTCTATTTAGATCCTTTTCCCATTTTTTGATTGGGTTATTTGTTTTCTTAGCTGTGAGTTTCTTGAGTTCTCTGTATATTCTAGATATTAGTCCTCTATCAGAAGAGTAGCTGGCAAAAATTTTCTCCCACTCTGTGTGCTCTCTGTTGAGGTTCTTTATAGTTTCATTTGCTGCACAGAAACTCTTCAGTTTAATTCAATCCCATGTATCAGTAATTATTTATTTGTAGAATGATTATAGTCTTATTAGAATTATATGAAGGTGACTTTCCTCCCTTTGCTTTGGCAAAACCAAACTATAATTTATAATAATGTCAATTTGCTAGGCAACATAACTTATTTATATTTGTAAGATTAGTGAACAACTGATATTTTTCATACTTTCCTTAGGCTTTTGCTGTTCTCTTCTAAGTATGGACTCTCATTTATAATCTACTATTTAGGGAGATTGCTTTTGTAAAAACTCATACAAAAGAATTAAAATGTTTCTTTATAATAAATCTATTTTGTACTTTTTTCTTTCCAGTTTGTTATTTACCTTTTAATCACATTTACAGCTATATTTTTTTGGTGGGGGAGGGAGCAGGTGGAAGTGTGAGAGAAGTACACAGAAGGATTTAGTATTTATGTTGCTAAAAATAGCCTTTCCTATGCTATTCTATAGGAACATAACTTTTGGAAAAGTAAGGATTCTTCTTTTTTTAAAATGGAAAGGGTTCTCAATATTTAAAACAGATTCAAATAAATAACTCTGCAAACCTAAGTACATCTAGTCAACATTTTATAATGATAAAATCATCTTGCCACTGTTTTTCTGCTATTCATTTTTATTTTTATTTATTTATTTATTTTTATTATTCGTGCATTGTAAGCATACATCTTTGTTAGGTACAAACTGATAACGACATATGTGCCTACATTTCTCATTTGACCCCTTCCCTAGATTCCCACCCCGCTCCCTCGCCCTCCCTCCCTCTCAAGTTCGGATTAGTGGTGTGCCACCACGCCCGGCTCTGTAATGAATATTTTTTTTTTTAAACGGAGGTGCCATTATTTGAACAAATAAAAATAAAGCAGAATGTAGAGAGACTTCACCCCTCCATTCTGTCTTCCTCAGTTGCCTGACCCAATGATATTCTGAAGAAAACACTTTATTAAAAAAAAAAAACTATCAAGTTCTTTTCTCTTATTCTTATTTGACTTCCAACCAAACTGCCCTTGAAATCCCAAGATATAAAGAACCCTCACTAACCTGCTAGCTCCAAAGAAACTCTGCCCATAGAAAGTTTGTCTTAGTTTCTCTCTGATTGTTGATGGCTTAAAATACATGAGTCATGAATGTGAATATAATAGACAGGGAAGTAGTTCTCTTACAACCACTAAGAGGCTGGGAGCAACATGTTTGCTTCATCAGAACAGGTTAAGCTCAGCTACAAGTAAATACCATCCATAATATACTGATTTAAACAGAATAGAAGTATAGATTTCTTTCATGTAAGAGCAGTTCGGAAGAAAGCAAGTGAGAACTTGTAGTTGCTCTGTGGTCCCAGGAACAAAAAATTGTCTGCTCTTGTTTTTCAGCTCTTAGTGCTTATATTACCAAAATTGCTTCATCAATCAAAAGAGCTGCTGGTGCCCCCAGCTATTACATCCACATTTTAGGTAGCAGGAAAGGTGGAGAAGAAACACAAGGACACTTCTTCCTCTTAAGAGAAGCCTAAGAAGTCTCGCTGTAGCACTTTTTCCTGTTTCTTATTATAAAAACTTAGTAGCTACACATGGTTCAAAGGAAGATGGGGAGTGACTCTCTCAGTACTCAGCAATGTGGCATGCTAAAATAGAATTCATTTACAATGAAATAAAGGAGACATGGAATTGAGGGCAAATGTGTGCTTTGTGACACATCTGCTCAGTGTTTGGGTTTGAAACAAGTGTCCAGTCTCAGTAGAGGCTCTGAGGAAGAAGCTAGGGTGCCCTAGTACCTGCATACTGTTTCTGTTGGGGAAGGGAAATTCAGGTTTGTTGTTCTCTGCTGCACTTCTTTGAATTATAGTTAATGAACACACTTCTCATACCCCTACACTGGCTGCTTTTCTTTTGTTGTGAAGAGGCAACATTTTGGTGTTTAAGAAAAAAGATCGTAAGATCCAACTCTGCTTGTGTGGCTAACCATGTTGACCAAAAAAGCTTTTAGTATGCAGAAGGTTTTCGTCAGGTGCATGACAGCTGCTTTTGTTTTACAGTTCATACCTAAGGAAGGTTGGGTTTCTGCTTGTCTTTTATTTATGTTTAATTATTTTCCTTTAATGGGCAAGGAACCCCAGACATGAAGAAGGTGGTTTGGGGGCAGCTCTTACAGTGTATGTCTTTTAGGAAGCATCTGCATCAACTGGGCAATGAAACAAAGGAGCCAGAGTTTTAATCCCAACTCTCAGGCTGGGGTCCTGGAGCTGCTGCTGAAATATTCACCTTGATGATGTCTGAAAATAGGGCTCATCTTCATTCGTATTAGCCACAGAACATGTCCACTGCGTGTATCCTGGTTACCATACTGGGGTTTCTGGCCTTATGCAAATTAAGTGGTTTCCACATTCCAGCTTCTTACAAGATTCCAAGAAAAAGGCTCTGCTTTCCTACTCCTTTGAAACACCATTAGAAGCCGGGCGTGGTGGCACACGCTTGTAATCCCAGCATTCGGGAGGCTGAGACAGGAGGATCCGGGTTTGCGGCCAGCCTCAGCTACCTAGTGAGGCCCTCCTCAACTTAGTGAGACTCGGTTTCAAAATAAAGAAGAAAAAATAGGGCTGGGGGTGTAGCTCGGAGGTAGAATGCCCCTGAGTTCAATCCCCAGTACTGCAAAAAAAAAAAAAAAAAAGAAAGAAAGAAACACTATTAGATATAATGGCCCACCCTAGCATTGACCTTGAAGTCCCCCACTCCTTTCTTTTACATCAGACACAATAATAGTTAATCATCACAATTATTTTACTAATAGTTGGGTAAAATATTTGAAATCGCATCTCTCTCTAGTACTTACAGAATTTACAAAAATCAACAGGGAGCCTTCACCACAGGCTCCTAATATGAAAATCTCTGTACAGGAAAATCCATAAGCTGAGGTGACTTTGGAGTTAAATTAAATTTTATAGCTCAAGAAATGCTTTGCTTGTTTTTCACCACCATTATACAGCAAAGGAAATAATTTCAGATTCAGTTTGCACAAAGGATCACTTCAGGTTGATACAGGCTTTTCTGTTCGTGGCAGGGAAATATTTGCATCTTCACATTGATATGTAATGAAATAGGCTGTTAAAGAGAAGATCAATTTTCTATTAAAAGTAAAAAGGCCTCTGTAGCCGGATACAGTGGGGGCTATTCTATCTGTCATTCAGAATCGTTTGAGAGTATTGGATTAGCTACAGAAGGCACTGACTGGTGTGCTGCTTCCAAGTTTTAGAAAAGATGCACAGGTATGCAAGCCCAGGTACACACTGATGTAATATATGAGTACAGATAGATGTAAATATAGACTCATATACAAGACACAAATAAACTGCAGCTGTCACATACATAGACATATTCAGTCATGCTAACATGGTTTCTTAACAAATACATGCACACTGAATGACACTGTGACATGGCCAGGATGACCCATCGCAGGGTCTCTCATGAAGGATTTGAAGACTTCTGCATATAGAGGCCAAGACACTTGGAGAGCTAGAGACATGTGAATTCCTAGATGAGATGTATACAAATGTGGGCACACACACAGACAAAAGCCTGTAAAAAGATACACAGAGGCAGAGCCAGGCAAGTTCACACTAATCAACACTGATACACACTGGAACCAGGCTCATGCTCACATGTGCATAGCTGCAGGCTCTTCACCTCTGGGTAACCATAGTTTCATGTTGTAAGGAGCCTTGTAAAGATATTTCTGTGTGCTTGAACTTTTCCTTGACTCTTCTTTCTTATCTATTATATTTGGGATATTTTGAACTCGAATCCCTTTCAAATGATTGTACAGGTGCAATTATCAATGCAGGCTCTCATGTTTCCTCTAGAATAGTAGAGCAGCTATTTGGTTTGCCTGGAGTTCATGTTACTCCTTTGACAAATCATTCAAAATTGCCACTCAGTGATATGTACAGGGAAAGGGAGAGAAAGTGGAGGGTTGTGTGCATGTTTATTCCTAACATTGTACTGCAGTATGATGTATAATTACAATGCACCAATAAAGGTATGTAAAAATTACTTCTATGGAACATCAGTGGATTCAAGAGTTGTTTCTGAAATCAAAGAATAGCATAAAGTCTAAAGCACATTCCCTATGTCAAGTGTTGAAATGCCCATGGTATCATTATTGCAGCCACATCAATTCCAAAGTGCTATTTTCAATCTTTATTTTTCCCTTTATCTTATCTCCTTTAATCTTTATCTCTTTCAGTCTTTTAACTTAACTGTTTCCTCTTTAAACTCACTTTTTCTCCATCTTCATAATTTTGCCCATAATCACCCTAATCTTTTCTCAGTTTATTCCCGTGTCGGAGTAGCTTTGCCCAACAATAAAATTCCTTTTCTCCTTCTTCCCCTCAATTTGGAAATGTCACCTGTCCTTCCCAGGCCTCAAAGAATTCCATCTGTACCGCAGTATGATGTATAATTAGGACTAATTAGTATTCTGTCTCATGTTGTAGCTGTAACAAGGGCATAGAGCTTAGTGCTTCATTTTTCTTTCATTTCTTTTTTTCAATGTATCAACTTGTTTCCCCCAGATGGAATTCTAATCTTCCTGAAGGCAGGAATTCTACTTTCTCTGCACCCTTGCCTTGGATTCCCTATCCCCAGACACACTTTGCGGTGCTTTTGAGCACTGTGCACTCTCATTCTGGGGCTTCTCTTTCTTACCACTTCAGCTGATGACTTCTGACTGCACATCACCCATCCCAGTGAGGATTCTAAACTCCAGACCTGTGCTTCCAGCTTTATAATACTTGAAGCCACTTCATTCATTCATTCATTCATTCATTCATTCATTCATTCATTCATTTATGGTACTAGGGATTGAACCCAGGGGCTTTCTACCTCTGATCTAACCCAAACCCTTTTGATTAATTAAATTCATTATAAAACAGGGTCTTGCTTACTTAAGGCTATATTGCTTGAACCTGCAATACTCCTGTCTCAGCCTCCCAAGTACTGGGATAAGAGGCATGCGCCACCAAACCTAATTCCTTGAAGCCACTTTAAACCCCATGCATTGTTCATTTTAACTCGCAAACTCTGAATAGGACAATCTTTGCCCATTTTCTTTCTGGAAACCTGTCACCCCCCCCTTTTTCCCCTACAGCTAACTGTCCTACCGTGTGCCCAGTCATAGAATATCAGATGTTTATTTTCCTCTTTCTATATCTTCTGTTTCTTCCCTAATATCTGGGACATCAGGAAAGGCCTTTCTATTGCCCGCTGCTCATCATGCCTGCCCTCCCCTCCCCCTGGCCTGTGCCCTCACCACAGGAAGTCAGCAAGTGCAGACCATTATCCCTACCTGCTCCCCTGCTTCCAGGCTCACTTCCTTTCATCACCCTCCCTGCTGTAATCAGAATTCATCATTCTGAAAGGCAAATCTAATCTTTTCATTCCTGTTAACACATCTTCAAAGGTTCAGAAGAGGCCTAGGATTAAAGTCCAAACTCCTGGAGTTTTGCTTCGACCTACCACTCTGTTTCTGTCCACTATACATTCCTCCAAATGCTGGATGCCTCATGTCTTTGGTCATCGAAGAACAGTTTCCCTTGACCTAAATGACTTATTTTACTATTCTACTTAGTAGATGATCATTTATCCTTTAGGACTCAGTTTTGAGGGCTTCTACAACCTGGCATAGAAAATTAAAGTCCGAGCCAGGTGTGGTGGCACATGCTTGTAATCCCCGCATTCGGGAGGCTGAGACCGGAGGATCCGGGTTCGCAGCCAGCCTCAGCTACCTAGTGAGGCACTCCAAACTTAGTGAGACCCTGTTTCAAAATAAAGAATAAAAAATAGGGCTGGGGGTGTAGCTCAGAGGTAGAATGCCCCTGAGTTCAATCCCCAGTACCTCAAAAAAAAAAGAAAATTAAAGTCCGTAATCTTTTGCACAAACCTCTAGTATTACACTCCTCATGTGGCTAGCTATTCATGGATGTCTTTTTTCCCTAATTGGATTGTGAGCTCTTAAGGAACAGATACTCTATCTAATCCATCGTTGTCCCCCCACTACAATGTCAGACGCTCAGTACAGAATGGCCAATACACAGTGATTTGGATTATTGCTTCTATAGCTGTCATACACCATAGACTTAAACACATACTTGGATGGAGTGGTACTATTTATTGCACATCTAACATCAATGCTATATTTGACGTTTATTATTTCATTTGATTTCTGCAAAAGCTCAGATGCACTGTTGCAATTATGCTTATTTTCCCAGAGAGAAATCAGTAGTCTGGAGAAATTAAAGATTTGTCCAGTTTAGTCTCTACTTCTTTTTTGGCCCAGAGTGAACTATACTCTTTCATGTCAGCAGAATTGAAAAGATCTTCATAAAACATTCCTTCTGCATCCCACTTGGGAAGCTCTGGATTAAAGCAACATAAAGAAGTTTCTTCCCTGTAGTGGTTCTCAAAACTTTTAATGCATTAAAGTGAATCTGAAGTTGGGCATGGTATCTTACACCTGTAACTCCAGTAGTTGGGAGACTGAGGCAGGAGGATTTAAGGTTTGAGTACAGTCTCAGCAATTTAGTGGGGTTCCTTAGCAACTTAGCAAGACCCTGTTTCAAAATAAAAAAAATAAAATTGGGGTTGTGTTGAAGGTGGAATGCTCCTGGGTTCAAGCCCCAGTCACACACACACACACACACACACACACACACACACACACACACCCCAAATCTCCAAGTTCGGCTATAATACCCCATGCTTTCCAAATCCATTTGGCCTCAGAACCAATTTCGTGAAGAGTTTCTTAGGTTGAATATACTTTGAGAAATGTAACCTCATACCAAAAGCTGCCTTTAAATGTCTTCTGGTGCTCTTAGTCTTTCAGAAAGCACTGTCCTTCCCTAAGTCTCTCTCAAATGCTCTCTACCCCAGTGCTCATCCTGTGAATGGTTTTCACAAGGAAGTGGTTGGCACATCCCTTCCTACCATCTTGGGAATCACTTTTGTTATCAGCAAAGACAAGAGGGATAGAAATAGGTGTGTGCTGCTCCTACTTATTTCTCTCTATGCCCAAGCAAATAGGCATACTGAAAGGCAAGCAAGGCTTGGACTGAGCCTGTCGAACTCCACCTTGGTGGTCACAGTCTGCCTCTGGTTTTCCTCCTCTGGCACTATTTGCTCCAAGCTGAGTAATATGGCCTTGCCTGCACCTTCTGCACTCTATGAGACAAGTTTATTTACTTTCATCTCCAGCTGAGAACAGCAGCATGGCTTTCCCTTATCCCCTTGGTAATTTTCTGGGCTCAGTGATTCCTGCTTCTGTTGAACTGTTTCACAGCAGGTGGCATCACTACTGACCTGGATTTGCTCTTCTTAGCTCAAAGGACACAGGAGCTCAGAAGATGCATGTGTTTGGCAACACAAAAACTCCATCCCTTTAAATAACACACACACACACACACACACACACACACACACACACACGTACACACAGGGCATTTCTTAAATCAGAGAGGACTAGGTTCTAGGTTCTTGGTTCTTGGTTCTACGAATCCAAATTTAAGTTCTGCTGTTTGGTAGCTAAGACAGATGACTGCATACCATAGCCTCACCTGTCCTTGCCTGCACCACAGTCATGCACAGAGCTTTTGAGGGGATGCAATATGAAAGCTTAGGGCCAGCACCTAGTCATTGATTCTTTGTTACCAGAATTGTCCAATTTAGTCTTTCATTTTTCTGCTCATTGCCTTTACTTTCTTTTCCTTTATCTCATGTTACCTCTCCTGGCCTCATGAATTTTTTTTTTTAATCTTAGGAGAAAATAAAAGGATAATTGATTTATCTTTCCTATGAGGAGGGAAAGTAACCATAAGCATAAGTAAAGGTCACTAATGCATGCTATAGGCAATATTTTAATTATTTGTAAACAAAGAAAAAAACAAACATTCTTTATAGATAAGGGAACTGAGTTTTAGATAAAACCGTTAGGACTTAAGTTTACATGATGAGTGAGCAATGTATAAGGTTTGAAAAAATAATTTTATGTGTAGATTACTTGGAGGATAATCTAGCAAAACCAGTAAAATTCAAAAATTTTAGCTCTAGAAGTTCTTTGGATTCTTAGAAATTGTTGAAGATCTCAAAGAAGTTTTGCTTATGTGAGTTGTATCTGCTTATATTTATGATTTTAATAATCTATATGAGAAAACTTGAAAATATTTTATTAAGTTAGGCAATAATGGTAAAAACCATTTTATTCTAGTATAAATGACAACTTTAATGAAAACTAATTTTTTTCCAAAACATTAGTTTCCAAAATACATAGTACATACATACTATGAAATATACCCGCTAAACAAAAATTTTAAATGTGAAGTACATTATTGCTAACTATAAGCACACTAGCATTAACTATAACTGCTCCTGTACAGCAGACCTCTAGAACTTACTAAACTTTTATGACTGAAACTTTACCATTGAAAAGCCATTCTCCATTTTCCTCTGCTAGGTATGGCAGGCAGCCAAGGTTGTACTTTCTGCTTCAGTGAGTTGACTATATCACATACTTCATGTTAGTGAAATCATACTGTGTTTGTACATTTCTGACTGACATTTCAATTAGTGTAATGTCCTGAAGTTTTATCCATGTTGTAGCAATTGACAATATTTCCTTTGTATGGCTAAATAATATTCCATTGTCTATGTATATAAATTCTCTACTGAGGCGGGAGCCTGGCTATGTCTTTGAGGATAACTCTTGACTGAAAACCTGGAGACTAATCAGAAGAATAAAAATTCTTTCCCAACCCCTTCTGCTGCAAATATAGCTAGGACATTCTGGACAGCTGTAACTGCAAGGTACATAACTGCTAGAAAAAAGAGAAGCAATGTACAGGCTAACTGCTATTCTACTTCTGCATCTTGCTTATGCTAAGAAAAAGTTTTTCACTCACCTCCTCTCCTTATGAAAGATGTGTTAGCAACTGTATAAAAACTGATAAGCCCTGAACTCAGGGCCCAGACCTGAAGCTTGGCTCTCTGACCCTGATAAATAAACGGACCTGCTACTCTAATCTGGCCTTTGAGTTCGTGTGCAACAGTACCTGCAACAGTATCTGTTCATAACTAGGAGGATATTACAGATATTGTCTATAGTGAATAATGCAGTAATGAATATGGGAACACAAATCTCTTTGAGTGCCATAATTTCTATTTGTTTATTTTTTATATCTTCTATTGGGATTCTTATTTTACTCATGCATTAATTTCCTGTGTTCACTGAAAATCTTTAAATGAATTATTTTAACTTCTTTGTCAGGCAATTCATATACTTTTTTAGGGTTAGTTTCTAGAAGTTTATTTTTTTTCCTTTATTAGAATATTTTCTCTTATGTTTTGCTGTTCCTTGTAACTTTGTGTTGGTATCCATACATATCAAAAAAGAGAATCTCTCCCAGGCTTTGCACTAGAAAAGACCATCTATGTATCAGGCCAGGTAGAGATTCTGGGCACCTCCCAAACCTTTTGATTGATGTATCTTCTCTGAATCTGCATTCAGATTTCTAATTACAGGTATTTTCCATTTTTTTCTTTTAGGAGCTCCTACTTATTTACTCTCTCTGTTAATTATTTCACCTCTGAACATTTTGCATTGTCAATGCATGAGTTCTTCCAGAGGCCATTCTATATCCAAACTATAACTACTTAAAAGTACTCTGTAAAGAAAAGGAAATCTAGCAGCAGTGTGACAGTCAGTGCTTTGGTTCTCAGTGGCCCTTGGGTATCTAAAGTGCCAGGTCCCATCAGTACCCCCAGTTGGACTACACAGAAACTGGTCCCTCAGACAGCCTGAAAATTCAGAATGTTGGATATCCAGTGGTCTTCTCTTTCTGTTTCTGGGCAAAGCCAGGACCTAGGAGTTTCTTCCTGATTAAGTGGCACCATTCTTGGGGGAGAAACTGTGACAAGAAGTTGCTAAGTCTTTTACTATTGTCTTTCATGTGACTGGCTTTGTGCTAACCTAGGATATAAGATCCTTTTAACTAGTTTCTAATTATCTCTCAAAGAGAACTGATGTGTTGTTTCCAAAGATGGAAAGAGTATCTAGAGCTTCTTATACCACCATTTAGTAGATTGGATATGGCATTGCTTTATAATTCTGCAATCTCTTTGACATCCACCATAGTAGAAGACATATAGATTCCTATATTCACTTTTGCCATCAGCCCTCACCTTACATTGTTTAGGTGGAAGTATATAAAGAACACTAAGGGAGTCTGGAAAAGAAAGAAGTATTGTATCAGCTCAGATCACTGTGGATATGTCTATATAAAATTCTGTACTAAAACTCAACAGGTAGTAGTTTTTTAAAAAGATTAGTGCAATGCCAAATCTAAAATTATATGAACTTTTCAAACTCTAATGCAAAAACCTACCAATCAATACTCCACTTTGAATGAGTCTTTTACACATGTATTATTCCCTAGTATCATGGTCAGTCATTTGGAAAATATCATTTCATTGACTTAGGCAGATCTTTCAAATGTTGACTCATTATTATATAATACTGGGGAAATATTACCACCTATCATATCAGAAATATCTTAAGATCCCATGCTCAGCATTGTACCAAGTTTTCCAAAATTCTAATTTTTACTTGATTGCTTTAATTTTATCATTAGCAGCAAATAATACTAATTCTTCCTCTGAAATAAAAGATTCTCCTGGTTTTCTTTGAGAAAATATCTTCCAGGTAAATGAGTTTGAAAAAACATATTCCCTCCATCATCAACTTAGCAAATGAATATAATGTCCTATGAAAAAATCAGCTGATTCAGTTTGCAACTCAAATACTTGAACAAGTGCTTTTGAGACAACAGTCATACTTCTGTATGCAGCAGAAGGGTTTTGTGTGTACATCCCACTTCATTACACTGAATATTAAAGATATATACTCAAGAGCTGTGATTTAATAAAAGTAATAGTTTTTTAACTACTATCTCAAGGATATGCTTAAGTGGAATTAATTTATTTTCTGAAAAAAAAAACACAGCAGTGAATAATATGATGAATATTAGTACAACTGGATTCTGTTGCCTAGATTTGTACCAAGCAGCCAGCATTCTTATCAGAACATGATTTAACATTATTAGTGTAAATGTCACGACAGAGAAAATAATCATCTTAGCATTATTGTGAAAATAGGATTAACATCAGAGATTCCCTGCAAGTTTCTCTGCAGGCCACGCAGTGAGAACAACTGGTCTGAGCTGCTATAAACAATATACACCAAAATACAGAGAATTCAACGACATCAGAGATCATTCACTCATGGCAATGTCTGGAGCAGTGTTATTCACCTAGGTGTAATTTTGCCCCTTGGATTTACTTAACAACATTTTGAAATAATTTTGGTTGCCATGACTGGAAAGAAAGGTTACTGGCATCCAGAAATACTTCTAAACATCATACCAGCACATGACTATCCCCCACAACAAAGGAATTATCCATTTTCAAATGAGAACATTTCTGCAGTTCAGAAACACTGGTTTAAAGATGAGAGTTCATGCAAAAAGTGATTGTCTGCTCCACAAGCTTATTGACAGGCTCAGTTCCTTCTCACTAGTTGTCTTGTCATTCCCTAAGGGGCTCTCCTGATCCACAGAGTAAATTCGTCCTCACTAGAGCAATATCCAGTTTATTCAAGGGGCACAGACAGGAAGTTGAGGACAAGAAATTGACTCTTTTAATACATATTTTGTTTTGGTATTGGGGATTGAACCTAGAAACATTCCATTTCCAAACTACATTCTTAGCCCTTTTTATTTTATATTTTGAAACAAGGCCTTTCTAAGTTGGAAGAGCATTTTGGTAAGTTGCTGAGGCTGACATGAAACCTGCAATCATCCTGTCTCAGCCTCCCAAGTATTGGAATTACAGGTATGCACCACGTCTGGCTCACAGAATTTTAATATAGAAAAAAAAATCTTATTATTTTCAAACATTGGATTTATGATGGATTTACCATTCATTTTCTGGAGGCAAATTAATTACTTGCATGTTTAGTAAACAGAATTACCCAAAGGAAAAAATATGTTTTATGTGGGAAAGGTTATCAGTTCTTACAAAATATACATAAGCTGATATTGGACTGGCTTATGTGACTTATCTTTGGGCTTCACTAAAATCTTGTGTTTCTAACAAGAACAAAGAAGGGAAGACATGGACTTACTGGTAGAACCAGCAAGGATTAAATGAAGGCCCCTTGAAGTCGCATCCCTGTGAGCTAGTAAACATTTATAACTAATTTGAAATGAGATGCTTAATTACATAATTTCATTCCAGTTTAGCTACTAATTAATTGGCAGGGCATCTTTGAGTGCTTTACACAGTGCAAGTGAGAGACTCCAGCATCCTGAGCCTATTACCTGTGACCCTTTGGGAGAAATCAGTAAATAACCATTTAAGAGTCTGGAAATAGAGTTTGTGAAACGAGAAAACAAGAGGGCCAGCCCTGGAGAGAATCAACCTGAGGATGGCCCTGGCCCAGGCTCCTTGAAGCTTTCTTATCAGGCCCTTGACAGAGAGTTATGAATAAATGAATGAATGAATGAAAGAAAGAAAGAAAGAAAGAAAGAAAGAAAGAAAGAAAGAAAGAAAGAAAGAAAGAAACTAAACTCTTACTGAGCATTTGTTACCTGCCCATCCATGTGCCAGAAAGGTACAAAATAAACATGATTCTAAGGTATCCATCCAGGTGTTGTTTTAAGGAAAAGATGGATTTCCTCACAGATATATCAGCTGTTTTGCAATTGTAGTTCTCTGTCCTTGGTTATCAACAGAAATCTCATCACTCCACATCTAAGTGTCTGTGTGGGCATGAAATTGTTAGGTATCACCTTAATGAATAACTGATTTAAGAATTCATTGCTTTAAAGCAAGATAATGCAGAACCTGAAAGAAATTGTAATTCATAGAGAATTGTTAATGAACAGACAATATCTTCTTTTCTCCTCATGTCCCCATATACCTACTTAAATCCTTACAAATAAAGAAGAATCCAGGGCTGTCATAAGAGAAGCGTTTTTGTGGTTCTTGCTGAAGGGAAGGTTGGTGAACGTTTCCTCCAGTCATGCTCAGTGCCTGGAATTGCTTCTCACCTCATAGGAGCTCAGCATCCTGATATCACAGCTCCTGATCTGGCCACTAGCTTGTGACCCCTGATCTCCACTTCCACCAATACCTAAGAATTTAAGCCTTACTCCAATAAATTCACATGACAAGTGAACACATAACTTAAATGCAACAGCAGAAAAGACTTTACTGACAACCAAATTCCTCCTGCATTGTGCAGATACACAGGGGAAATAAGCAAATATCTGCTTATAGTAGTAATTCAGTCATTTCAATATTTTTTGTTAATGTTGAATGCATTACTTAAGCACAATCACAAGGTTAGTCTAAATGTGGACAAACATTTGTGGACTCATACACGTGTAACTTTACATCTTATTCATCTATCCATCTGTCCACATAATACCATCTGATAGTCAGGTCACTTTTACTGAAATTGTGAGGCTTTGAATAACTAGACTTCTGGTTTGCTGAGACGATTATTTTTCTTTACATGATAAACTATCATTCAGGGAAGAGTCATTGCTGTGCCAACATTTGGTTTTCCTTCACTTCATGGGCATCATCAATACCTTCCCTGATCTGATTTCCTACCAGATCAGAGCCTAGTCGAGCTCCCCCACTCCATTTAACAACTGGAGAACTTTTGGTATGTATTTGAAAATAAGTTTACTTTCATATATTAATTTTATTTCAATGCAAATAATTATGAATAAAATAAAATATTCAGACATGTGTTTTAGACTCCAGATGTTAACCATCCCTTAGTATGTGTGTGATGGAGCTATAAAATACATTGGGACTGGTGCAGTCTAAGGCTGTCAGTAGACACTGAAAAATAAGAAAATCATTCCTCAGGCTCTTAGTTACTTCCTTCTTGAGGTTGAGATAATTTTAATTGGCTTTTTATATGCCAAAAAAGCAGCTTCAACTCTGGATGCTTATGGCATGGGCATGCAAACTTTATTTATGATAGTTATTTTTATAAATTATTTTAAATTTCTCAAAGAATCATGTATAAATATATTTGTGAAATTCATGTTGTTTGTTAATCATCAATGTCCTGAGATGATAGTGCCACATTGAATTTTTATTTTTTGTTTTTTGAGGGAATAGGAATGATTTAGAACAAGAATGAAAAAACCCCAGGATTTTTTACCATCAAATTTAATAAAGAAAATGCAATGCTAAGATTTTATAATGGATTGGGGACAGATTCCCTGGCTTATGTCCTTGTTGATTTTCTTATATGTCTGATAAATATCAACATTGAGGCCTACTAGATCTCCAATGGAGTTCATTGTGAAGGACAACTAGGCCAATGTTTTAATTCTTCTATATACTTAAGTTTACTGAATGAGTCATATTCTACCATTTTCTAAGGGGGCACTTCTAAATGTACTTTTTCAGAAAAATGTTTTGAGGACTAAGCAACATACAGAAAACTACTTTAGAATATTATGTTCTATCTCTAAAAGTAATGAGATAAGAAGTAAACTGGATATTCCCATAATGAGTGGTAAATTTGAAATTGAATAAATTTTATATCAATCTAATAATTTTAACAGCCCTGCTCATGAAAAAGAAACATGTTTATTCCACATGTTAATAGAATTGAGCTTCTTATGAAATTTTAATATTTATCTGTTTTCTAAAGTTTCCTTAATGAATGTGTTAGGAAAATATATATTAACATTTTAAGCAAGATATAGAAGTTTCCACAAAGAAGTGATATAGCAAGCACGTCAGAAAGGGCTTAGAAATACAGCTTCTGACTTAGTCAGTGCAGATTTGTGTCTTTGATACAATGCCTTTATCCAATGACCTGTTTAGTAAGGGAAAATAATGGTAATACCCACCTCGTAATCTTGCATGAGAACCCTCCCCCAAAACTAACACATCGTCAGTCACAAAATGCTAAAAACTGTTTGTTACTTTCATGTTTCTATTTAAAAATTGCTTGTCAAGTAGAAGGGGATAAAACAAAACGCAGAATATTCTCATAATAATATTTCTAATTTTTTTTTACAAATAAGTTTATGATTATTATTATCTTTATTAAAATAGATCATTGAAACACTTTTTTTACCATTTGGTAAAATTTATTGTTGTCCCATACACAGAATTGATAATGGTTCTATTTATTTATTAATCTAACCACCCAGAGTTGCAAAATTTTAACAGAAATATTTGTAAAAACATGTTTTTTCCTTCTATATGTATCTAAACATGTTATTATTTTTGCCCAGGAATGGGAGAAATGAAAGGTTGAGAATTCTTGGTATCAGCATTCAAAAACAACCTTTTCTATTTACTCTTTGACTTCAAACACATCATGTACTCTTGTGTGTTTCTAGGCCAGAATGGGAACATTTAGCTATAAATTAGAGGGAATGCCTTCAATAAGAGCACAACAAAGGCTGGGGAGCTCCAAAGCTAGTTAATTCAGTGATTCAAGGACAGTATCTAAGATCTAGATTTTCTTCCCAACTGCCCCTCCTATCATTCTTTTTTTTTTAATTTTATTGTAGAAATTCATGCATTATAAGCATACAACTTTGTTAGGTACAAATTGTTAACGACATATTTGCACACATTTCTCATTTGACCCCTTCCCCAATTCCCACCCCACTCCCTCACCCTCCCTCCCTCTCAGGTTCAATTCAGTGAGTGACCTTGATAGAGTTATGAAAGTACATCATGTGCCTTAGGGTGCCCCCCTCCCTGTCCCTCCCCTTGGATTTAATCAACTTCTTTGCTTATCGAGGGTCTCCTTTTTCACCTGGAGACCCTCTTATGCCTCATCTTCTCCCTAGCATCTGCATATTAGGGAGAACATATGCTTTTTTGCTCTTTGTGACTGGCTAATCTCACTCAACATAATGTTTTCCAATTGCCTCCATTTCCCTGCAAATAACATGATTTTGTTCTTCTTTATGGCTGAGTAGAATTCCATTGTGTACATATCCCACAGTTTTGTAATCCATTCATCTGTCTATGGACATCTTGGCTGGTTCCATAGTTTGGCTATTGTGAATTGTACAGCTATAAACATAGATACACATGCATTGGTCTGATAGTTTGGTTTCCATTCTTGATATCTCAATTTTCTTCTATTCTTTTCATTGATGCATACATGTTGACTCTGCCAAATGGGCCTGATTTTACATACAGACATAAGAAATTCCAGTGTGTTTGTGTGCGGGAGGGGGGAGGGGATTGACCATGTCTTTTCTGATGTATCTTTCATAAGACTGAGAAACTCCCACAACTCCCACCCGCAAGACCTTTCTGACATGACCCTAGTCAAAACCAAGGACATGAACTTGTTCAGAACCAAGTCACAAGTCACTCTCAATCACTGTGGCAAGAGCAGTGAGACTGCTTGGATTGGTTAAAGCAGGGCCAGATACTCTGTTTGGATAAACTAATTAGGATTCACCTCTTGAGAGGGGTGGTCTCTTCCCTGAAGACTGAATACTTGAACAAAAGTTTGTACAAAATTTAGTGTACTTGAAGAAAAATGCACAATATTTTTCAAAGCCTTCATTTCTTTGGGTTATTAAGTGGGGCAAATGCTAATTCTAAGTCATATTCTCACCCCCATGCACACATAGTAAATTAATAATGTCAGCACGTGCACTTATAAGCAGGCCTATGGTTCTTGATGAGGAGCATTGCTTTCACAATGATTCCAAGGCTCCTTAGCTGAAGATGTTTAAGTGCTACCTTGCTCTCATCTTCACCTGCATCCCCAGTGTTACAGAGCTCATCAGTTACTCCTCACCAGAACACTATATTGCTGACATTACCAATCTCTATTTGAAACCAATGTGATAAGACACAAACTATATGACTTCTAACCCCATTCCTTGCCTAACAAATCTTCCTGGAGCCATTAATAACTTAGAGCAAAATGCAGTATGAGGCATATAAGCCACCGAGATGCATTATATGAATGTGGTTCAACAGAAGCTAACTTCCTTCTATGTTGTAAAACTACCTTGTATTCCTTCTTCCTGAGCATATGCAGAGAACTCTGAGGGCCCATGGCTCAGTATGCATGCTCTTTCCAAACACTGTTCTCATCCTCTAGCCACTTTAATGTGAGTTCTGTTATGCAAATGTGATCCACTCACAGAGATTGGTGTGTCCTGAGGCCTCCGGCAGTGCCTATTCTCCTATGCTCTGGGATTTGTTTCCTAGCTGCCTCTGGCCACTGGTTGAGGTTCTCAGTCAATTCAGTCCTAATACAAGTACACTTTCTCTTTATTCTCTGGGTTTGATTTCCCTTTGCATTTATCTGCTTTCATCAATGCGAAATACTGAAAGGTTGATATTGATTTTCCTTCTCAAAACATGAAAGGTCTCTTTTTCAAACTTCAGTATTTCCTAAGGAAATATCTCTGATCAATATGGTAAAAATTAAAGGGAAACTCCAGACTCCCCCTTCTGATTGTCAGTAACTCCAAACAACCTGTTTACCCACTTGGATTCTTCCCAGCAAAAAATGTTAACAATTGTAATTATCACCATTATGCAGTATGTTCAATTGTACAATCAATATAATTGCCAAATGGAAATTATACAATAAATATAATTGCTACTTTACTCCTGTGCAGTATTTCAGTGGCACTTCACATTTATTTTGTCCTTTAATTAGTAACAGGTGTAATTATAGTACTGTGCTCAGAGCTAAAGCTGAGTAATTGGCAGGAGTGGGCATGGGGTATGGCTATTAAGAGGGGCCAGTGTGACTCATTCTTTGCTAGGATTGTCTAAGGATACCACACAGCTCACACTTGTAGCTCCAAATTGAGCTGCCCTTTGGAACAAACTCTAGGTCACAGATGCCCTTCAGTTCCTAAAACACACTTGACCACCACCCCCCCTTCTTGATTTCCAGCGCCCAATTGTATATGTTCTTTGTATGTCTAGGTGAATGAGGTCATTCATTCATTTAACAATTATTTATTGAGCAGTGATTGTTTGTCAGGTACTATTCCACATGTAGAGGGTATTAATGAATAAGAGAGACATGGAGTTTGCCATCTAGGGGAGAAAAGCAGAAATTACACAAGAGGCAGATCAAGAAATTAGAAACTTTGGGTGATGGCCTAAGAAATGCAAGCAAGAAAAACTACTGTAGCACAGACCTTTTCAAGATATGATGAGACATGATAATGATGGAGCAGATAGAGGCTGTGGCAACTGCAAAGGCTCTCAAAGAGAATAAGAAGAAGTACTCAGGAAGAAGGAGAGAAAGAGAGAGCCCACCTGGGAGAAGTATTGGAAAAGACAGGGAGAGATTTTAGAGCGTCTGTAAGGAACTTGACATTTATTTTAAGCACAGTGGGAACCCAGTGGAAGGTTTGGTGCAGGGTGGTGGAAAAATTTGATTTACAAATAAAAAAGCACATTTTGGTTGTTTTGTTTTAAGAAAAAGTAGATTGTAGAAGGACAACAGTAGAAAGGTACCAGATAGAGGGACATGGCCAGAGAATAGGTGGAAGTTGCTGGTTGCTTGTTCTAGGATGGTTCCAGGAAAGATGGAAAGGAGTGGAGTGACTAGAATACTTGTGAGGTGGAGTTGCCATTGCTTGCTAACAGAGTTGATATAAGTGGTGAGACAAAGACTGAAATCCCTAATGGTTTTGGGTTTTTGACTTGGAACTTATGGAGATGCAAAGTCTTGGGAAGAAATAGTGTTAGAGTAAGAAAAAATCCCACTCTGCTTGAAATGCCATTAGACATCTAGGTAGACTGTTAGATAAACACCCTGAAGGGAACAGTTGTTGCTATAGATAAAAATATGTGACTCAATCAAATAGCACTGAGATGACTAGCCCACGGGCCATGTTGACCGAAGTCAACATCAGAGACAAAAGACAGTAGAGGTCCCAGGATTAAGCTGAGTCTTTGCAACATTTAGAGGTCCCATAGGAAAAAAGAACCAGCAAATAAAATTTATAAAGAGCTGCCAGTGAACTTGAAGGAAGACTAGGAGCCAGTCCATCCAAGAGAATGGTTCAAGAGGAGAAACCATAAGATTGTGAAATGTGGCTTAGGAAAATGAAAGCCAAGATGTGGTCTTTGAATTTGACAACCTGGAGGCTGCCAGTGACCTTGGCGGAACAGTTTTAATAGAGTGTAAGGGATGTGTGCACTATGGATGTGGGTTGGAGAAAACATATGAAGTGAGAAAATGCAGACATCATACATAGATGATTTTTGGAAAGTGACAAATAAGAAGTCCAGCTGTAGGCAGAGGGACACATGGGTGGAAGAAAAGCTGCTGGGTGTGTTTGTAGGCAGGTGAGCGTAGAGGCTGGGAAGTGGATGCTGCAGGATGAGAGGTGAATTACTATGGGAACAAAGTCCTCGAGAAAATGAGGCATGGAATCCAGAGTGTAAGCAAGGAAGCTGCCCCCGTGTCTTCTGTCACCAGAGGAGGGGAAGTGGGGGTGTAAGCACAGATTTATGAAGGTCAGTCCATGCAGTAGTGGGAGGGCTGGTGTCACCTCCCAGTAGTTCGTGATCTGAAGGAGAGAGACTCCTTGTACACAGCTCACTCCATGAGTCAGACAGCGGACTGAGCAGAAAGAAGTAACAGCTGTGGGAGGCTCTAGTGGGAGGAATCAACCTACCAAAGTTGACAGAGGAGGTGGGGTCTGACTTAGACCTTGAATAATACAGACGATTGTGCTGTAATTTGACTTAGACATCACCAACTTTAAGGGCCTTTTCTCTCGCGGACTCTGGGCAAAAGATAATATCAAGAAAGACGAATTAAGAAACAGGTGGATCGCTTGTTCTTAGCAACCCTGTCCTTATCCAGATACTCCCTAGTAACTGTTTTTAACCTTTAAATTACTCTTCCTCTTCCTTTAGATAATATATAATTATATTTTAAGGCTAAGATGAAGTGTTGCTCATCCAGAGAGCCTTCCCCACACATCCTCCAGCTGCTTTATCGATTTGAGTTACATCCCTTCCTCAATGGAGGTGAGACAAAGGTACCATTCTTGTCTTTGGGATGCATTGGAATGGGTGTTGGCTCTATCCTCATGGTTGAAGGAGGAGTGCTCATGATAGTAGCCACCTCGGAACTCAAGCTGGAGGGGTGGTCTGAGCTCCAGGTGGGTGGAATGAAGGCTGCCCAAAAAAGACAGTGTTTGCCATCTTGACAACAGTCCTTGTTTAAGTCTCCATGTGCATATGTAATAGAATTTAGTTTAGTACTCGGCTTAGGTCAAATATCATCCTGATGTAAATAATGATGACCAGGATTGTCACAAATCTACTCTAGTCCAATAATGATTTACTAAGCACCTACTTAATATCATGCACAATTCTAGGTACTGGAAATACAATAAATGAACAAAAAGGAATATTTCATAAATAACAATGTATGTTCATGGCATTGTATTATTTTTTTATGAAGAAAATAAGTATATTTATTTATAGGTTTGGAGGCTGAAAATCCAAATAGCATATCACAGGCTCTGGCGAGGACTCCCAATAAATGATAGAACATTTATAGGAGCAAGCATTCACACCCAAACCAGTAAGCAGATTGAGATTCAACTAATGCAGTTGGTGCCATCATTGTTGGAATAGTAGTTGACAGAAGCAACAGATCAGTAGTACTTAGCTCCTATAGTAGACCCATATTTCCTGACTAACTTCTGGTAATCAGTGTTTACTCAATACCTAACACTGAGAAGAAATACTTGTTGAATGGAATCATTGACGGTATTTATTTATATATAATTTTATATTTAACCAATGGAAGAAAAATAGGCAGAAAAAAAAAAAACTAGGGAAAGAACCAAGTGATAGAATTACTCAGCCTTCTGCTTACTTCTCACAAGAATGAAGGAATAAGAAAGTGGGAGGAGAGGAGTGGAGTAGATTTTAACACTATCTGGCAAATAAATCAACTGTGTGATGTAATTCTATCTTCACAATAATCATAGTAGGAAATACTAGGAGGAGAGAGTAAGTGACTTGCCCAGTTAGTGTACTGACGGGCCTGGGTCAGGCCTGTCAGTCTTTGTATTTTCTTATTTCCTGAGATCAAGCGGAGGACTCCATTTGGAGTGAGTTCAGCTTTGAGAGTTTCAGGGAAAGGACTTACAATATCCAGGTTCCACAGCCACTGAAGGAGAAGTGCCATCAATTTCATATTTAGCTTAGCGATTAAACTTGGCAATTTTTATGCATGGTTACAGTTAAAACCATGAGAGCAAGAACGACCTCCAGGAAAACCTAGACTCCATGGTCAGAGGAAGGAGTTAAACAAACAGGATTTTGATAGCATGTGATCCAATAGTTCTTGTTTTAAGAAGGATTTAGAATGGTTTAAATATCCCATTAGTTTAAATAGTGAGTTATCTGAAATCATTTGTCTCAGTTGCCCATTTTCCCTCATGATGTTTTGGTGAACTCTCCAAGTTTTCTAAGTCTTGAGAGTAAATGGAAAATCCTTAGTGAAATCTACTAAAGGAGAGAAAATTCTTTTTTAAAAAAGTGACCACTTTAGTGAGAGGGCTTTAAGTTGCCTTCTCAGTAAAAAAAATGGATGAAGGGGGTTCCTTAGAAGAAAGAATAGTAATATAATTAATAAACATCATAGAAGTAATCAGCTAGAATACTTTTGCAAGATAACTATTATGAAAAGGATACCATACAACTTTCAGCAGATTTTTGTATACATTTTTATAAAGTATCTTTCTTTAAAGGGATACAAAATATATTTCATGTCACATAAATTCAACATAATTCATTTATTTGGTGTTTTATATATAAGAAATTATATTCTGTTGTGGAAAGTATTTAGAGTAGAGCAAACTATAAGTATGCTCCATAGAAACAAAGTCTAAGGAGGAAAATAATTAACATATACTCACCCATCTAGGAGCAGTGAAAGGAAAAAAATGAAGATATGAATATTAATTGAAATCCTACTAAGAACTTGTCAAAGCTATAAAATTGTTTTCATGTTAAAGGAGGAACCCAATATTTAAATCTGCTGTACAGTTTGCCCAAGTGCATACAGTATAGAATCATGAATAAGACTCAGATTCACTGGTGTCTCTTTCCCAAACCAGAGTGGTGTTCACTGATCCACCTGATTCACATAGGAGAGATCTGGAGGATGATGCGGAGATGGCAAATCTTTAAGGAAAAGATAACATTTGATGCATGCATTGAGGATAAGAGTTGTGATGAACGGAATTTTAAAACATGATCATTCCAGACTATCAGCTTATTGGGCTGAGGGACAAACAAAAGAATGTGGGGATCTTCACTGGTTAAGCAAAACAAAACAAACCCTAAAGTACTTGGAATTCTAAGGGGAACAAAATTCAGAGATCAAAATTACCACAAAATTCCTCGACCACTTTTCAGAGAACAATTCACATATACATCTTTATGTCCTTCAGTCAATGAAGAGCTGCACCTGAGTGGACTAACATTCTTTTATATTTTACAGATCACATCACAAGTGTTATGTATAAACTAAACATATTTATAAACCTAGCTAAGCTACCACCATGGTCAGGTGCCCTCCCTAATAGGATCCACATGCTTCATTGTTTGAATCAGGAGCAATGTCTTAAATGTCAGGATATTTATTTAAGGGGCTGTAGGCCACTGCTTTTGCCCCACTAAAATGCCTTTGGTAGATGAAGAAGACATTATCTTATAAGAGGGATGGTATGTGTGAATCTGATTAGAAGAAAAACATGTGTTATAAAATGGACTGAATGCTGCTAGACAATATAAAAACCCATTCCTAAAAGTGTTCTAGACAAAAGCATATTTGTGGAAAACAAGATGTTCAATTTTGATTGATGTGCGATATCCACATAGGGCCATGTTTTAGATTAGCTGGGGACACGTTGGGGAGAACATGAATGTCAGGAAGAAGAAGTTAGATTAACTGGAAATAATCTGATTATTTGATCAGAGAAAATAATAATTGCAGCTGTGCTTTTGAAAGACCATCTGTGAGTTATGTGTAGGATGGATTGTAAAGAGAAGAGTGAATGCAGAGAGCCACCCAGGAGGCTGTTGCAAAAGTTCAAGCGAAGATAGAAGGACTTACGATTCAATCAGTGGTGATGGGAAAAAAGAGTTGGATTTTAATGAATACTCATTTCAAATGTGTTCTCCGTTTTCACTGAAAAAGACCACAGATTAGAAACATACTTAAAACAGTCTTCTCCTGGACCCAGAAAGCTGAGGAAATAATGGGATTGGGTGAGCATTCAATGTCATCTGTCACAAGTGGAGATGTGCAATAGGTGAAGTAAAAGGTGGACATTAACTCAGAAGGAAGGATGGTATTAAAGATATATAAGAACCTTGGATTATAATTGAGCATTATGTCAAATTCAACTCCATCACTACTTCTGACTACATCCCTTCCAACTAAATTCTCCAACTCACCCTTGGTCGGAATTCAGTGTCAACTTGGCTTCCTCTATTCTTAGATTTTAATATTCAGTTAGGAACAATGCTGCAAACTTCAGCTCTGTGGTTCTTCTAGGTCCTGCCTGACCTTTTATTATTATTGTTGTTGTTGCTGCTGTTGTTGTTATTATTATTATTATTATTATTATTATTATCAGTACCGATTACTGAACACAGGGATTTCCATATGCAAGACAAGCAGTCTACCACTGAACTACATCCCCAGCCTTATTTATTTATTTTTATTTTGAGACAAAATCTCACTAAGTTGTCAATACTGGCCATGAACTTCTTGTCTTCCTGCCTCAGCTTCCTCAGTAACTAGGATTGCAGGCATGCACTACCAAGTCCCTCTAACATTTTTAATTTTAACTAATAGAAGTCTGGTCTAATCTTCTAGGTAAAGCTTCACAAGCGAATGAGAATTGTTGGAGGGATATTCTATGGAGAAAAAACAGACAAACACAGGCTTTCTGGTTATATCCACAAATACAAAAGCAAGAAGCCATGAAAGTAGACTAAAAAAACTCAGTAAGAGGCATATGAATTAGCATAGTATCCTCAAAGTTAGTACATTAGGAAATTTGAGAAGGGAGGGATGGTCAAAGGTACCAAATTGAGGAAGGTGGGAGAGGACCTGTGGAAAAGAGGGTTGGAAATTCTTGAATACTCACTCTCGGTCCTCACAATATTGAACCAAGGAACCAGGAGCCACTGAAAACTGCACAGCCACTGTAAGGGGGAGGGGGGAGAGGGTTTCAGTGCAAATAGGCATGTTTTGCTCTTCTCTTCCCCTCCCCTCCCCTCCCCTCCCCTCCCCTTCTTTTTCTTCCCCTTCCTTTCCCTGTACTAGGTATTGAACCCAATGGTACTCTACCATTGAGCTACACCATCAGCCATTTTTATTTTTTAATTTTAAGGCAGGGTCTTCCCAAATTACCCAAGCTGACCTTAAGCTTGGAATCCTCCTGCTTCAGCCTCCTGAGTAGCTGGGGTTGCAGGTATGCACCACCATGCCTAGCTGAGGGCACACATTTCCATCACTTTAACCCTCATTTAATCTTCAACTCTCTGACCAATCTGCTTGCTAACTTCCTAAAAATTCTTACTTTCTCTTCTCTATCTTTTCCTCTTTTCTTTTTAGTTCTGAGGATTAGCCCAAGGCCTCCTGCATGGGAGGCAAATGCTGTACCACTAAGTTATATTTCCAGTCTCTTGCTTTTCTGACTTTCTTTCTCCACATCTACTTTTTAAACCTGGAAATAGCTTCCCTGTACTTTCTGTATTTACATCACACCTCATTGTGCTCTTTAATCACAGTTGGATCCCAATCATTATTCAACATTACTTTGTGTCTTATTGGTTTTCTATTCCACTAGCAGTGTTTTGTTCCAAATCTTCTCCAGGCTTATTCGGCCTCATTCACCACCACACACTCCATTCACTGATGCTCCACTTTTTTTCCTTCTACTGAGAACCTCTACCTCTTTGATTCATTGTCAGCCTGTGAAATTGAAGCCTCTCCTTCCTAAGAAATATGTTGCTATTCACTCTTCTCACCTCTCAAAATACCATCTTAATTTTTCTTGTTTAATTTGCTTCTCCAAATATTCATTCTCTCCTTATTGCTTGTTCTTTTGTCTCAGAGTTTAAGAATAGGTTTAGAATAGATCATTGAAGTTTCCATGACCTCCTTTAAACAGTACTTTTGGCCTCTTTCCACCGGAGCCTTACAATTTGGTAAACAAATGGCCCTTCTCACTCATTTAATAACCAATTCTTTTCACTTCCCTGGCTGACCCTCTGCTCGAATTAATAATAAGCCTCAGAATTGGGCAGTGGCATACAGTAGGAAAAGCTAGATTTGGACAGTGGAAGGCAGGCCTTGCTAGTCCATAGGCACATGTCTGCAAATTTGAATATTGTAGGGATAGTAGTTCTCTCTTGAGGTCAATTCCCCTTATCTCCTGTAATTTTCCCCAATGCCATGGTTATTTTCGGGTTTAGGCTGGTCTCCTCCTGAGGATGATTCACTCTTTTCTATGAGGCTTCCCTTTGGGTTGGCTGAAGCAATTGCTTGCTTCTCCATGTCACTACTCTTTGAATGTGTACCTATACAGTCAAGTGTCATCTAGTAATGGGGATATATTCTGAGAAGTGGGTCATTAGATGACTTTGTCATTGTGCGAATGCCATAGAATGTATTTACACAAACTGGGTGGCCACATCAATAGGTGATATAATCATATAGGACCACTGCTATATCTTGTGTTGACTGAAATATCATTATGCAATGCATGTCTGTATTTTGTAGCTTTCTTGATGACCTTTACACCAAATCACATATCAAAATATGTTCTTCTATTTTTGATGTATTATATATTTCTTTATTAGAAAATTCTCAGTTGTATACCTCAAATAGAAATAGCATATTTGGAAAATTAGATACATAGCACATAGCTAAGGTTTTATAAAGGAACTGAGGCTGAGAGGGGCTTGGCTCCCTCCAAAGTTGGCTCCTATACCTCCTGGTTTTCATTCTTGGGTACTGATCGCTTGCTCCACATTTCTGCATTCCTAATTTTTTTTATTGGTGCATTGTAATCATACATCTTTGTGAGGTGCAAGCTAGTAGAGGCATATATGCACACATCTCTCATTTAACCCTTCCCCAATTCCCGCCCCATTCCCTCCCTCCTCTTTCCTTCTCAATTTCATTTAGTGATTGATTTTGATATGTTTGTGACAGTACATCATGTGCATTAGGGTGCCCCCCACCCGCATCACCTTGAGTTAAGTCGCCTTCTTTGCTCATCTAAGTTTTCTCCTTCTTTGACTAGAGTCCCTCTTATGTCCCATTTTCTCCCTAGCTTCTGTATATTAGGGAGAGCATACGATTTTTTACTTTTTGTGATTGACTAATCTCACTTAACATAATGTTTTCCAGTTCCATCCATTTCCCTGCAAATGATATGATTTTGTTCTTCTTTATGGCTGAGTAAAATTCCATTCTGTACATATCCCGTAGTTTTTATATATATATATATATTTTTTTTTATGGTACTATGGATTGAACCCAGTGGCATTCTACCTCTGAGCGACACCTCAGCCCCCCCCCTGTTTTTTTTTTTTAATTTGAAAACAAAGTTTCACTAAGTTGCTGACATTCTTGCTAATTGGTTGAGGTTGGCCTTGAATCTGTAATCCTCCTGTCTCTGCCTTCAAAATACTGGGATTATAGACATGTACCACTATGCCTGGCTCCCTGATAGCTTTTGACCAAAGGAAATGAAAGCTTTTTGAAGTGACAGACCTTCCAGATGAGCAGCGGAGCTAAGTGACCTTTCAGGTTTACTTGAATCTAGATGTCTCTGGTTCTTTCCTGATTATAATGTAATAATGTTCAGCAATCAATGTGATCATCCTAGCTAAATGGAAAAGCAGCAGAGAAAATGAATAATTATTGTCAGCAATCATTTTAAATATTTTCTATGGTTATTGATCCCTAAAGAAGTCCCAGACTTTCAAGGGATCTTCAGTATTTATTTGCACTTAAGAGTTCAGTAGTAGAGAGTAGAGGCTACTTACTAGTGAAGAGTTTGGGCAAATTATTTCACCTTTAGGTGCTGTAACTCCCTTTGTACAATACAGAACAGAAAACACACCTACCTATAGACTTTTTTGTGTGGTTCCAATGAGTGTGCATATTAAAGGTGCTTGGAATTGTGCCTACCACATAGTAAGGTCTCAATAAACAGCAGCTGTTGTTACCTTTTGTAAAATAAAATAAAGCTATATAAGGAAATTATCACTTTAAAGAAGAAATAGTATCAACTGGTTAATAACTTAAAGCTACTTATAGCATTTGAGCATTTATTATTTACCAAATATTTTTATGTGTACTTTCTTAGTTAAGCTAAACTATCAAGTAGTAATAGTTATCATCACCATTTAATGGATGAGGCAACTGAAGCATAGAAAGTAATTAGGTTTACTAAGTCTCACTGATAAAAAATTACCTAGGGAAAAAAATTAAACAGGCTTTTCTGAAGAGAAGCAACATATCTAACTACTGTACTAAGGCTTTATTGTCTCAATTTTAGAGTGAGTACTGAATAAGCAAAATTGGCAATCCTTTTAAATGCAATTGGAAATTGTATCTCACATGTACCCTTGGATTCTGTTTTTACTATAATCAAATATTTCAAGTTAGGTAACTTGAAAATCTGGAGTGACAAGCAAGTCTATAATAATGACAGTAGATTCTTGCACTAAGTATTTACTATGAGACACTTTACTTTCATTTCCTCATTCATATCTTTAGTGGAGGCTGGAGTCCATGGGAACTATGCCATGTCCTTTACCGTAATTCTTTACTGTCTTGCAAACCAAGGAGCGTGCAAAGAAATCTTGTAAAAGAGCATGTTGAAAATCATATTTGAAGGTTTTTGTTCTTTGATCTTTCCTAAGTAAATATTAGCAACAGGAGGAAAATATACTTAAAATACATATGAGAGAAAAATTCTAAAGTAGTGTCAATTACAAATGATTACTTTCAAGAATAAAACCTCCTAGCTTTTAACTAATTCATCACAGAGATAAAACAATATACTTCCATGCCTCACAACTTAATAAATATTACTAAAATATGGCAACTGCCACCAGGACTCATTAGCAAGCTGTTTGCACAATATAAAGTTATCTGGAATTGTTTTGGGGAGTTGGTTTGCCAATGTAATACACACAGTAATCTCTGAAGAAAGTCAGGAACATATGGTCGGTGCTCATCAGCTAACCCCAGGGGATTGCACCAGAATCTCTCTTCTTGCAACTAGATGACATTGAGAGGAGAGATCAAGAGAAGATAGGAAAAGAAAGAACTGTTTGGAAAAAGAACATTGATTACTCAAACCATAAAATTGCACTTGGAAGCATTAATCAAGAATCACAAAGTTCTCATCTTCAAGGAGTCTGTTAAAATACAAGTTGGACACTACAAAATTGGAAATTCCTAGAATACAAATTCTGAATTTTGGCACACACAAATAAATTAACCATTTCAGCAATGGCAGTAAACTGCTCCATGGAACTGCTACTGGCCAACAGTTGAATCTCATTCACTTATTTTCCCAAATCAAAGTTCCCCTGAACAGTTTTATTTTTTCATATTCTGAAGTTTACATATATATTAATATCTCTCTCAAGGAGACTGACACAATTTCTAACTAGAAGACATATCTTGTTCCGATCAAATAGAACTGTAGAGTTAATAACATCTCTCATTGATTATTAATTTATAAGAAGTAGTAGATACTTTAAAAATATTTTTTTTCTTTAATAATAGTCCATGCTTCCTGGAATTGGATGTTCAGAAAAAAATTTTCCTGAAGATCTTACCACTCAATTGTGTTAACTATCCCGGTGTGGATTTGGGGCTGGCTATCAGTGCAATAATGTGACAGATTAGTACTTCATGCTCTGGGATACTTTCTTAGTGAAAATATTGTAACAAGAGGAAGTTTTTAGGACAGTAAGACACACGTGAATGCATTACTTTTGGCTATTTGGAAAAAAAAATTGTAAGAAGATTTTATTAGTTTTATACCCTGGATCTTCCACCTTAATTTCCTCGTAAATTCTTTCAGTTTTGCATTATATCACAAGTCTGGATATGCTGCAAGTTCAGCACTCTCCCCTATGCAAAGTAAATCCTAGGTCATTTGAATCATATATCTTTATCAAATCCTCATAAGTAGTGCAATTGATACAAAAACAATGACATATAATCAAAATAATAAAATACAATCCTTTTAATTAAGTTTCTATTAATTTAAGGAATAGAAGGTTAAGATACGTATTGCATGTATATACTGAATATTTTCTGAGAAAATAAATAAATGAGAATTAACAAGAGAGAACTGAAATACTGCTATAACTTATTGAGACCAAAGACTTTGCAGACAAAAATGTATAAGGAAACAGCCAAATTGCTGAAAATACAGATTGTAAAGATAGAGTTAATATTACATTCATTTAGACATTTCAGGCTTGGCCAGACTCATCTCAATGAGTCTATTTTAAGGTGACATTAGTATAGACTGGCTCCCATCTCACAGAAATTATTTGAAGTTGTTTTATGTGGAAACAGCCTGCCTCGTGTGATTGTGCTGAGATGCTCTCCAGCTAGAATGCTGTGTGTGACTTGAAATTTAAATCTAAAGAAAATTCAGTCAGGTGCCAGGATGCCAGCCTGCTGGCCCGCCATGTTGGGAGGAAGTGAGAGTGGAGGGCAGGGGCTGGGTAGAGACTGGAATGTGTGAAAGGGAAGACTTCAAACTTTGGGGCTGAAAGAGCACAGGGAGTTGCAAGAAGCAATGTGTTGGGCTGAATAATTCATGATGCAGTACTAATTTTGACTCTGGAGAAAATTGCTTTCTCGCTGTGCCAAAAGCCAGGCAATGAGACCAAAAACTCAAAGAGGAAGCTAAATGGAAGGAGAGCACACCCACTAAATCAACACCACATCAAATCGACAAGCTGTTTAAGTTCGCAAGTATTGTCAAAACACAGCAACAGACAGTTTCAACTTTACCTAAAATTCAGCACATTTATGCACATACTAATATTTGAGAAATGACATTTAAATATCATGTAATTTTTTTCAAAAATAGTTCCTGGATATTAATGCAGAAATTTCTAGTAAGGAAATAACATTTGTGTTTCTCTGAACCATGGCAGAAACAAGCTGCATGTATTGGTATAGTCCAACAGATCCATCATCGTTTTGTTCTTAGAGAATCATATGGGTGCCAGGAATGACCTTTTGAGCTAATTAACAGAGCTGCCATAAATATGGAACTTGATAAATGTTAATATTTATTGGCTTCCTAAAATCCAGATGGTCTTCCTTGTCCCCCCACCATCCTGCTTTTTTTTAAAGATGAAATTAAAGTATGACTACTTCTAAAATGTAACCCTAGGCATCCTGTCATGTGTTCATTTATTTTCTTTAGTGGCTATTAAATATTAATTATGAGTATTTCTATAAAAAAGCCATGCATTCACTTTTAAGCCACTAACCAAATCTTGAACTATAGGAATTTCAACTCTCATGTACCAATGTTTAGAAGTTTCATCCTAGATTTCTTTTTCTTTAAAGAGTTCTTTTGGATATAGAATGGTTTCTCAAAGAACTCATGTATTGACAATGAAAAATGTTCAGAGGTGAAATAATAAATCATGAGGGTTCTAATCTCATCTGTAGGTAAAGCACTGATAGATTATTTGATTTACTGGTAAGGTAGGCAGGTAGGGTGTGGCTAGATAAGACAGGTCATTTGACATGTGGTCTTTGGGACAATATTTATGTCCATGGGGCCCTCTTTGCTTTCTCTCTGCTTCCCACCATCATGAGCTGAGTTCCTCAGATGTGACTCAGCCTAATATGGACTGAAATATTTCGAACATCCAGAACTGTGAGCACATAAATCTTTCCTCTTCTAAGTTGTGATCATCCAGTTTTGGGGGTCACAGGAGAGAGAATGCTGACTGAAACATGAGTTCAAGTATGTTCTCTGCAGGTAAACACATGAAATTAAGATGATAAAAATGTATAAGACAAAGTCTTCTCCTCTCTTCTCCTGTTTGTTGTTTTGTTTTTGAGCATAAGTCCAGAGGCAGCTCCAGTAGGAGGACATCAGACGGCCTTAGCAAGGAAGTGCATTCCACCAGAGGCGGAGAAACCATGCACAGTATGTGTTCATAGCTGGCCAAGACAGTCTCTTGGAACAGAGGTGGATTTCAAAAAAATATCTGCTGGCAAGGATGAGGATCTTCCCTTAGTCGCTTGCACTAGTGTACATGGCTGATGTGACACTGTTCTTTAGGACTGATTAGAAATGGTAGCTCACAATCTACAGGGCTATGAGCAGTCCAAAGTCAAGTTCATTTGAGTGTGCATAGCCTTCCTTCTGGTGTGATGTAGTAGTGCACTGACCTCAGTTTACTGTAGATTTTGAAGAGGGCACAGGCTGGTTGTACCTGGCATTTTTTTATAGATACTGTAACACAGTCCTACATTTGAAGTGCACTTCACTGTGCCTCGGTCCCTAGGGACCTGAATACATATTCTTTGATAAGGAGTGCTTTGATTGAACAGAGTGTTGTCTGCTATTTAGTCAATACGGTTTAGGTCAGTGTGGAGTTGGGGGCTGTGGAGACAAAAAAACTTGGGTTCTAGTTCCAGGCCTTCCACTTACTAGTTCTTTGACCTTGGCTAAGTCACTTCAATTTGCTTGGCTTCCATTTCCTCATATGTAAAATGACTATTTTGCTATTGCCGATTTCACATGCTTCAAACTAATAATTATTCTGAGATGTGTTCACATGGAGAAACTCATTGTATATAAACACGTGCACATCTTCCTGCAATAATTGCATCATTACTGAACATTTTGTGGAGACTCAAGGTGGTAAGATCTGAAAAGCAAACAGTGGCACTCAATAAATGTTGGTTCCTTCCATTATAATGTAATGCACTTTCATTTCAGACACTTATGAATTTAGCACTTTTAGTGTTTTAAAGTTTAGTAAATATTTTCATATAGGATAATGCTCTTGATGTATGCAACAAGCCAACAACAAGGACATGGAGGTTCCAAAGAAGTTGTCTCTTGGCTGGATTACTTGGATAAGGAGTAAGATTTTGTGCATTACTGAGCATAGTATATGATCACTCTCCAATACTGATGTCTATAAATTGATAAGACATGTAGCCTAGAAAGCAAAGTGGGCAGAAAGGCATGTCATGATCTAGTCATTGATGAGAAACATTTAGATTAGGTAGGTGTCTTCAAGTAGTTTGATCATGCAATTCCATATGTGATAATGTGTATGAAAGATGAATATATGTGTGGCTCTCTTTATTTATAAGTTAGCTATGCCTGACAGAAGAAACATCTTGCATACATTAAGAAGCATATATAAGCAGTACATTTAAAAAATAAAAATAAATACATTGCAGGTCCTATAATTTTCTCCCTGTATCCCAAAGGACTACAGTTATAGCTGCCTAAATGTAAATGCCATTAACAAATACTGGTGGATTTCTGTGTGCTCCATTGTTCCAGGCTGTGCTTTGGCTTCCTGGGTCAGAGAAAGTTGTGGGATGTGTGATCAGGCCAGACCAACTTCTAAATACAGTAAGGCTAAAACAAGAACATGCAGCTCACAAGCGAAAGTGGAGGGAGGGTAAAGACAAGAAACTGGCACCACCCAACACTGTGACCTCATGCAAGACATGAACATGCTCTCCCAAATTCAGTTTCCTCAACTAAAATTCAACTAGCATCTATAAAAGAATGACATGTTGTATTAAAACCACTAACCTATAATACACTATAAAACATTGGGTGTTGTCAGTGTGCTTCTGTTCAATGCCTATCAGATATATATATTTGAATGAAAGAACACATTACCTTACTATGTTCCCTAAGCTATTTCCAGAAACAGAAAGCACAGCAAAATATGTTTTCAGAGCAAATTTTATGTTTCACTTTGTTTTGTTTTCATTTCAAATAACAAGAATTTGGAATGAAGCAGCTCCAGAGCTGGCTTGAAAAATTCAAGTGCTCAGAGTCATTTTGTGAGGGCTCTGGTTCTTTCCACTAAGCCATTCTGAGCCAGTCTATTCTTTCTCTTTGACTGAATCTTCTCAATTTCCAAGAAGCTGCCACAGTTCTAAGCAGCTATGGAGGTGGCAATGTCCAGAGGCCTGGAAAGGAGAAGCATATGTTCTTGTAAGTGTTTTGGGGAAAAAGCAAAACAAAACAAGACAAACCAGTCATCCAAGCTCCTTTTCCCCTTAGGCTTACTAGCTGGTATTGGGCTACAACCTATTCTTCCAGCAGCCCAGGGCCCAACCGACTGTGCTAAAAGGATGGATTTCCTTCACCTAAATGAGGTTCATGCCTTAGGGCCAGAAAAGAGGCCAAGTCTACCCTGAAGCTTACCAGATTTATAATGAAGAAGGGAGGGTAGCTATAGCCATGGGGTCAATATTCCTCCACTGTCTTCTACAGTGGGGACCACCGATAGCATGGGAAAAGCAGGCGTTGGCTCCTATCCCACCACACCTGTTAGATATTCACTTTTGTTCTTATTTTTTTTTTTTTTTTTTTTTTTTTTTTTTTTTTTTTTTTTTTTTTTTTTTTTTTTTTTTTTTTTTTTTTTTTTTTTTTTTTTTGCGGTACTGGGGATTGAACTCAGGGGCATTCTACCTCCGAGCTACACCCCCAGCCCTATTTTTTATTCTTTATTTTGAAACCAGGTCTCACTAAGTCGCAGTGCCTCACTAAGTAGCTGAGGCTGGCCGCGAACCCGGATCCTCTGGTCTCAGCCTCCCGAATGCTAGGATT
>PVLC010014991.1:0-38172 GCA_004027655.1 Graphiurus murinus
CTAATGAGCATGATGTACTTATAAGATCACATCAAAGTCAATCACTAAACTGACCAGGAGATAGGGGGAGGGTGGGTGGGAATTGGGGAAGGGTTAATGAGAAATATGTGCATGGATGTCTTTACCTGTACTAGTTTGTACCCAACAAAAATGTGTAATTAACCCTGTTGTACCCAAGAAATTTATAAAATTCCATGCTTAAAAATTAAAAAAAAAATAAATAAATAAATAAATAAATAAATAGTAATTGACTATAACTTCAGATAAACAGCTTCTTTCTTTTTATATTATAATAAGAACAAAACTAAGTGCAACAAAACATGCTCTATGCTTGTGTGTGTGTGTGTGTGTGTGTGTGTTACTGGGGATGGAACCCATGGGCCTTCTATCTCTGAGCTACACCCTCAGACCTATTTAATTTTTTATTTGGAAACAGGATCTCGCTAAGTTGCTGAAGCTGGCTTTTAACCTGCAATCCCCATGTCTCAGCCTCCCAAATTCTGAGATTACAAGCATCCTCCACCATGCCCTACCTCTTTATAAATTTCATAAAATAATTTTCCTGCTGAATTATTCCTCAGGAAATTGGTAGAGTGTAGTGAAAATATCCCCCAGCAAAGCTCAATATGAATGTTTGAGAGTATTATTTTATTGAATGGTTATAACACACTCTGGAGAAGCAGCACAATTAATCTAACAGTATTTTAAAGAAAATAGGACAGATGTAGTCTACTCAAATATTAAAGCTCCATTTGAATACATATATACATATACATATGCATATACATATATACACGCATACATATTTTTTTTTACTCTTTGTATTTCTTTTTTTTTTTTTTTCGTACTGGGGATTGAACTCAGGGGTGTTCTATCTTCGAGCTATACCCCCAGTCTTATTTTTTTATTCTTTATTTTGAAACCGAGTCTCACTAAGTTGTGGAGTGCCTCACTAGGTAGCTGAGGCTGGCTGTGAACCCAGATAGTCTCGTCTCAGCCTCCCAAATACTGGGATTACAAGCTGCACCACCAGGCCCAGCTTTGTATTTCTAATAGAATGTGGATGTCATGATTGGAAAATAATAAAATTTTTAAAAAAAGACAACTCTAAGCTATAAGAATCATTGGAAGAGTTTTAAACAAATGAGGCAGCAGCAGAAGAGGAAGGGAGTAGGGAACTCCTTCTCCACAACCCAGAGGAGTTGAGGAGATAACTGGCATCATCCCTGTGTTAAGTGGTTGTTCTAGATTTTTTTAAATCTAGATTATTAAATGGGCATAATGACCCATGCCTGTAGCCTCAGCTACTCAAGTGGCTGAGACAGGAGGATCACTTCAGGCTAAAAGTTTGAGACCAATTTGTGCAATATAGAAAGACCCTATCTTGAACAATAGGACAAAAAAAAAAAAAAAAAAAAAGAAAAGATGAAAGAAAAATCTATTTTCTTCTGACCATCCATATGCAACCATCTCATTGACACTAATGTGCTGAAATTAACTATACAAGGCTCTTAAAAATTGTATACTGAGTTTAAGTTCTTACATTCATCACACCGTCACCTCATAGCCCAAGTTATCTTTGAAAAACATTAATAGATCTCAATCGTTTTCACATCACACTTAAACAACAATAACAACAACAACATCAACAAAAAATCCATGGTCCTTACTCAGCTTCTTAGTAATAAATAAATACATAAGTTAAATAAATCCACACCAATAGTGCAAGATTGTAACACATCTGTCAGTAACAGAGATGTGCTGACCAAAAAAAAAAAAAAATCAGTAAAGACACTGAAGATTTGAGCAATAGAACCAATAACATTTATGTGAATGACATGTAGAACATTTTATGCAGCAACTGCAGCTATATATATTAAAATAGGCAATAAAGTAGCTTTCAACACATTTTGAAGGATTTCCATCATATGTGTTATGGCATGTCAAAGTGTGGTTTGCCATTAAAGTCATTCGTAGGGGAAAATACATAGTCTTGAACTCATCTATCAGAAAAGGAGACAGGCTTAACATCAGTTTTATTAGTTTCTTAAAGAAGTTATAAGAACAGCAAATTAAATCTCAATAGAGTTGAAGGAAGAAAATACAGAAAATGATTGGACCTGTGTTGAGTAACCCTGACTCCAGAAGGCTCTCTGTTCCACATTGGAATGGAACTCACTGCTAGGTTTTCTATTTCAGATTCTACCTGCAAATAGCTTTTTATCACTGGTTCCAGATCCATCCCCAGGTCTACTCCACTCTTCTTGACACATTTCAAATATATAGGTGTAGCTATATATTCCTCTCCTCTTATTCAGGTCACACAATCATAGCACTCTCCAAGTTCTTTAAATGCTGATTGTTGGCCTTCATAATATTAATATCTCCCTTTAAATATACAGTGATCCTCCTTTGGTGGTGTACTGGCTCTTTTTACAGCTTACTTGGCAACTTTTGTCAAATTGCTCATGTTTTAAATCTCATAAATAAATCTTGCAGAACCTATCTAAACTCTCATTTACAATCTGAGTCTATGGGCACTTGGCCAATAGATGGGGTGGGAGGGCAGTCAATGACAAGAATATGTAATATACTGGCTCATGATGTTGGAAGACTTTTCATTGTGTGCAACAATGAACAATGAATTGGGCAACAACCAGTTTATTCTCATAACACTGAAAAATGGATATGCATGCCTGGGGATCCAAAGAGAAGATCTTCAACATACATAAATGATGTGGTCTCTTCAAGAAAGGCATTGTTTCATGTAAATGATACAAAACAATTAGGAAAAGCTGCAAAAATTGATAACCGATGCAGATAATTCTCCTTTTCTATCCTTTGCCCCTTTCTGTAGTCAGAGGGATAAATTATGTAATAACAAGAGATCCCTATTGACAGTGCTTTCCATAAAATAGGACATTCAAAATGAAATATAATACCAAATGATGTCGGAATAGGCTAGAGTGACATGGGAATATTAATCATATCTCAAGGAAAATGTATTTACCTTAACGGGAACTAAGTCTCTATTCTATATGTGGTAGTTATTCCTATTCTCATGTTGAGCTTGTGACTAATGACATCCTTATAGTTTCCTCACTCAGACCCTTGCTAAACTAGATAATCTACATATTACTGGTAGGATCAACTTAATCAAGTCAGAATGTACATGTTTTCATTCATTGATTAAAAATCCATCTCTTTAATTAACCAATTTTCCCAAAACTAGAGATGATTTTGAAACTCGAGTCCATCATCCCACATCATGACTACCCTTTCTCATTTTGTATCTTTTGCAAATATGATAAGCCACATTTTCCGGGAAATGTTTACTAGAGGGATACAGTAATAGTACTGCTATTCTGTGGTGGGGAGCCACTTCTCAGCTCCAACTCCAAATATGAAGTCATTCCTTCTGCCATAAGAGAATGTCAAACAACCTCTTCCATCACGCAGCATACCGAGACTGCCAATGGTGGTAAAGATGGCACAGAGGGCAGCAAGGACAGGAAGGCTTCACTCAGGTGAGATAGACAATATGCCACACTCTGATGGGGATTCCCACACTTAGGTGAAGGCAGCACCCAGTCTTTTGCAAAGCATATTGTAAATAAGAAAGCCTTTGACAGAAATCCACTGTGATAGAGAAGAAGTTCTAAGGGATGAGAAGCAGATGTGCAATCTTATAGCCAAAGTTACAGATCTCACACTAAGAAGTAGCATTGCATTTGGTCATCTTGGGATTTGTCTTGTGAGGCACAGAGATGTGGCTCCCCAGATTGTCAGCTGCCCCTGCGGCTCTCAGCCAACTCAGGAGGAATCAAGGACTCCAGATCCTCCATCTAGTATCAACTCTGGAGACCCTTTATTCTGTTGTATAAACTTGGCAAAAATGTGTACAATTTTTTATATTAAAAGCATGATATTTAGAAGGTCTTTCTTTTTTTTTTCTGGTGGCACTACTTAACTATTACAACCAAAATTCTGATACTTAGATTGGGAAAAACAGATGAATTTTTATTAAGCTGTATGTCTAGTGTAGAGTTTTCTATGGTTCACGCTCACTGAGGTATTAATATCTCTTAAATAAATAGTCTCATGATGGCTTTTAGTAAGTGCTATTTTGTCCTAAGTGATCACAAACCCTCTGATTAATGGTTTGTTCTAATATTTAAGATATTTTTATTTAATTTAGAGGATTAAAATCTTAGATGCCACATTTTCTCTCATTTTCAAATTCAAGGAATATTTTTATCTTTAATACCCTGGTACTTCTTCTTTTTTCCATATATTCTTAAAAGTTTGTGGGGCAATTTGTAACCTCATTTGAGTTTCTATAATACATTGAGGTAACATTCTTCTAAACACTAAAGTTGAATTGAAACAAGTAGTTATTTTATTATAGCCTCTTTATGTGACTAGGTTTTAGTTCACTCCTACACATTCTTTACATGTCTTTTTTCTCTCTCTCTCTCTCTCTCTCTCTCTCTCTCTCTCTCTCTCTCTCTCTCTTCTTTGTTTCTTTTTCTTTGTTTTAGTAGAATATTTATCACCAGGCTCAATATCTAAATGACTCTCAACAAATACTTAATAGCTTGTCTTGTCACTCACAACACTACCAAAGCCGCTGTCTTGGAGATGTTGGAGAAATATCAGACATCTTTGGCTTGTCATCTCACCATCTGTTCTTCACTTTGGATTCTTTCTTGAAACTTTGCCTAGGCACATAGATGATTCACTTTTTTCTCCTAGTGTTGATGACATTTCCCCAAGTGTTAAACCTCATGCTTGTGGTTAATCAATTCTTGGATCCTATCATCATTCCAGCTTGATGATTCTTGCTATAGAATCCATGTGTCTTTTGAAAGGGGTATGGGTTGAGGTCTTCAAAGTATTAAAAAAAAAAAAAAACTGACATTGGCTGAGTGTGTGAGATCAGAGTTCGCCAGTTTTTCTACTGGAGTGGGAGGGCCTTCTTAATCAGAACATTTGTCTTTCATCTTTTATTGAGCTAACCAACTGTTGTCAAGGCCTCTTTAATAGTTAACTCGTTTCCAAGGATGTATGAGATTTGGAGAAAAGTAGACTAATGTTATGCTGAACACACAGAAGGCCAAATTTCCCAAATAGCTTCCATCAACAAGTCATTCATTCTGAAAATTCTGATGAATGGAACACTGTAGAGAACACTCGACACCATCTGAATGAAATAATTAAATGCTAGAGTTGGAAGGGAACTTAGAAATAATTTAGCACATTCCCTTCATTTCAATTGTGGGAAAAAAAAATGAGACCCAGAGAGACTAAGTGATATGCCCAAAGTAGTTCTGTAAGTAAGTTGTCAAATATAAGCCAGAGGCCAACACTTGTGACAACATCTTGGGCAGGGCTCCTGCAGCAGAACTCTACCGTCCATTCTTGCTTTTTTAAGCAAAGCAGATTGCAAGAGTCAACGAGATGCAGGAGAAAGTAGCATAGAACTAAAGGAAAAGGCTGCAATATATACTTTCAAGAGTGAAATACCTTATGGGTGCAGCAAAGGTGTTCTTTAATATTTCTTATACATGGTGAAACCAGGGGTTTGGTGGATTTGCTGGAGACGGTGATTGAAGTGTTTGATGATGATTGGGATGAAAACACTGGAAAATGGTGAAGCTAATGTAAGAAAAATATTACAGAGTCCTGAGTGGTTAGGGCAGAAGTCAGCACATTTATCCCCCCATCAATAAGAAAGTATACTTTCATCTTCCAAATGCAATGCATTTATAGCCAAAGTGTAAAAAGGAACTTGGTGTTTCAAAAAACATCTAAGGTGGAAAATAACTGTAGTGTCTCAAAGGACAACTAATTGTAGACAACATCTTTTGGTCCTAGATTAAATAAAATATGATTTTCTCACTTGGTGCCTCCCCTATTTCTGTGTTCCTACTTGGCAGGTTTATACCTGGGCAATGGCTCCTTTTGTAGAGATATTATTGCATGTAGGATTTTTTTTCCTTTGATTATATGGCTCTACTTCTCAGAGTTCATGAAGAAGTGATGGTCTCATAAGAGATGGTGCAATAGTGAACCATTTCAGCCTGGCTTTGTTTTCGTCCAGGTTTGGTAAATTATACACACTTTTCAATCTGTGTCACTTGACACACTCCCTACTGTTCATTTTTTTTTCTTCAACAACTAAGAAAACTTCCATTTTGTGTACCCCACACTGCACCAGCACAGGGGCCTCCGCTGGAGCAGCCTGCAGCAACTTTCAGAAGTTCTGTTCTGCCTTGAACATGCATAACGAGTCAGCAGCTTTCAAAGGCTGAGCTTTGAAAAGAGAGATTGCTTTTAATGAAAAGAACTCCACATTTACCATCTATTACAAAAATGCAGGCACACAGGGCTTGGAGCAAAAAGACAGGCCAGAATAAACCAGCATTGTGTTGAATCATAAAAATGTTATGAGTACAAAAGACACAAAGGATGTTATGTTGAAGAAGGATAGAAGGTCACAGTGGAGGGAAAAAAGTGAACTAGAGTGATAAGAAGAGGTGAAATGTAATTGTGTGTGTACCTGAGGGTAGGCTCCACAGAAGCCCAAAACTCAGAATTGCTAACAATCGGCTCTTGAGGAAGAACACTAATACTCCAGCGTCTAACACGGCCAGCCAGGAGATCAGAGAAATAGAAAGGAAGCACATTTGTAAAACTGAATATCTTCTGAATAATTATATACTGTGCTATGAAAGGAGCCATTTTTTTAACTTGGAAAAATATATAGTTTGGGAATAGAATGAAAAATCAGGTAGAAAATACATTTTAAAAACTGTTGGAAAGGCAGAAAAGACAAAAATATTATTATATTTTTATTCTAGCTGCTCCATCTGGCTTGTCCTTGTGCCGTGTGTAGGGCAAGGACTGCTTTTTCTTCATTTTGGAATCAGTCGATACATATTAAGGACTTTAATTATTGAATCGTAGATGGTTTCTGTGGGAACTATTTCATAACCTTGGTGCCATATAATTAGAGGAACTCCGACTAATATACTTGGCAGATTTTGCCTTTTCCTTTTTCCAGGGGTCTGAGCTAATTCTTCTGTACATAGCTGGGGGGGTGATGTAATCCAAAGCCAATGTTTAGATTGAGGTATGGTGGTAACTAAGCCTTGTCTCTCATGGAGGTTGGAATTGACTGAAGAGTCCAGAGGAAAAGGAGGGAACAAATAAGAGGACATATTTGGGCTAAGACCATATTTGGGCAACTTGTGGCAGAGTTCTACGCTTCCATCTTCCAACACCGTCCAGTCCTCCATTCTGAGGGTGTGTCCCTGTAACTCCCCTCCTGGCCAGGTGTGAACTGAGCACCCCGCCTCCAACCACTTCTCAGGAGCACTCTTGCTGGACGGAAGTCACACCTTACTTCTGTTTCCCTAGGTGACTGAGGAAGAGTGACCTCTTAGCTCTTTTAAAAGATGACAGTTGTAGACCGTCCTCAGAAGCCACTCAACACATGGTAAATTCCTACATGAATTTAATGTGAAGAAAAACTGTCTCCGTAGAAAAGCTTTCCTGTTTCCTATTGTGGGAAAAGAAATGCACTATCAGATTCATTTTATTTTCCACAGAGTGCTTAATGCCTTACCCAAGTCTTCCGATCTGTTTGAGTCAGGTGTCTGAAAAGCACCTATTCCTTCTGCTTTCTTAAGATGGTAGCTCTTCTGGTTTAACCCGAGATTTATGTTCATAAATTAGCAGGCTGCAATTACATAATTCCGCATAGTGAAGTTCAGGTGTGAATACTTTTTCTATCATAAATAGATTGTTCCTGAAGAGAAGCCATTCTTTTGTGTGGGGATGGCGTATACTTCTTGCATTTGCCTGGATTTGCTATCTAGGTATCCTCCTTCATTTGCATTAATCTTTTATTTTCTTCCTGATGAATTTTTGCGTCAACCTACTCTTATGCTTTAACATCTTCTATATTTAAAACAAATGCAAGGACGGGTGTGGTGGCACCTGCCTAGCATTCCAGTACTTGGGAGGCTGAGACAGGAGGATAGCAGGTTCAAGGCCAGACTTGACAATATAGCAAGACCCTTATTTCAAAATAAAACATATATATAGGGCTGAAGGTGTAAACCTGAGATAAAATATCCATGGATTCAATTCCCAGTACCCCTCCAAAAAATCCCACACAAAACAAAAAAAAAGTTTTATTTTGCTAACCTATCTTCTCCAACGGATATCTTTGTTCTTCTGTGTCTTGCTGGACAAATGCATTCATTTTGCATTTCCTTCTCAGTTGGCTTCAGCTGCGCTTCCCTTCTCACTGGCCTGTTTAGACTTCTGTAACTGAGGGCCCCGCTGCCCTTTGGCCAAGTCCCAGGGTCAGGTTTTCCCTCTTCTCACATTTGACACTGCAGCAATATATTGTACACTTGATAAAATCCTCCTTCCTGAAACATTTTCTATGCTTCTCTTTCATGGCACAACATTTCAACATTTCTTTGAATCTTCTTCTCTCCATGGCCATTTCTTCTTCCCTTCCCTCTCTCCCTCTCTTTTTTTTTTTTTTTTTTTTTACAGTGCTGGGGATTGAACCCAGGGCCTCATGCATGGGAGGCAAGCTCTCTGCCACTGAGCTACACCCCCAGTCCCTGATTTCCTAATTTTAAAGTCAGTTTTTTTGAGGTATATTGCACATACATAATCTCACTCTTTTTGCATGTCCAGTTTGCTTGATTTTGATATACACAAAAGTATGTAACTTTTGTCAAAATCAAGTTATTAAGAACTCTCTGCCTGAGCCGAGTGTGGTGGTACATGCCTGTAATACCAGTACCTAGGAGTCTGAAACAGTAGAATAGCCGATTAGAGACAAGCCTCAACAACGTAGTGAGCCCGTCAGCAATTTAGTGAGACCCTGTTTCAAAATAAAAAATAAAAGGGGCTGGAGAATGTCTCTGAGCTCAGTCTCAAGTAGAAAAAAAAATTCAGATCATAAGCATTTTTATATGCTTTCTTATGGAATTTTTATAATTGATCCATAATCTACATCAAATAACTTTATATTCAGGGTGAGATAAGAGGTGAGATTCTCTCTTCCTATCTTTCTCCTTTCTGCTTTCCTCCTTCCTCTCTTTTTATTTCCCTCCTCTGCTGTATTTCCTTTCCCTTGCCTCCCTTCTCTCCTCTCTCCCTTCCTTCCCCTCTCCCTACTTCTCTTGCTCCCTCTTTTCCTCCCTTCCTTCTTTCCTTTTCTTCTTTTTTTGCCTTTCTTCTCTCTTCTTTCTCCTGCTCTGTTACACAAATCCCCGATTCCCTTTATCCTGGATGTGTCCTAAAAGTCCCTTGTCCTCTAGCACTGCTCTCTTGCACCTATTTTAGGAAGTTTTCCTTAGAGGAACCTACAGTTGAGAAGCCACATGCATTTACATATATACTTGTCTCAAAAGGCTAATTTTCATACCCAAAGCCTCCAGGTTGGCCTCATACCTACTAATCTTTTCTTTGCCCTATCTACTTATTTATTTTCACTGTACATATATTTTAGAATTATCTCCAAGTGTTTCAAATATTGATGATCTTGCACTTGATATGGTGCCTTTTAAATTTCATCTTAAAATTAAAATGTCAATGGAATATTACTTCACTTTATATGTTTACTGCAAGTTATTAGACACACAGTTGAAGTGTATATATTGATATCGATTCTTGCAGCACTGCTAAGTTAATTTATTTATCTAGTAGCTTTTTGAGTATATTCTTTAACTTAATTTAATAATCATGTAGTTTGCAAGTAAAGGCATTATTATTTCATCCATTCAAATATTTAAGGCTTTTATGCTCTAATATTTTCCATATTAACAACAAATAAAACTTTTATTTCACCAACTCACCTTCTCCCCTCCCCCTCCCTCTTCCCTACTTCCCCCTTCTCTCTCCCCTTCCCCTTTCCCTTCCCTCCTTCTCCCTTCCCTTCCTCTTCCCTTCCCCCTTCCATTTTCCTTCTTCTTCTCCTCCTCCTCTTCCTCCCCCACCTCCCCTCCTCCTCCTCCCCCCTTTTCTTCTTCTTCTTTTTCTTCTTCTTCCTCTTCTTCTTCTTCTTCTTCTTCTTCTTCTTCTTCTTCTTCTTCTCCTTCTCCTTCTCCTTCTCCTTCTCCCTCCTCTTCCTCTTCCTCTTCCTCTTCTCTCTTTGCTTTGTTTCCCTGGGTGGAACCTCCAGTGCAGTGTTGATAGGAATAGTGACAGTGAATTTGATTACATCATTCCCAGTCTTAGGGGAAACATTCAGTACTTCATAAAATTCTGTGACATCACTTATATGCCATTCACAGATTTCCTTTGTCAGGCAAGGAACTTCTATTTCCATACTACAGAGATTTAAAAAAAATAAAATCAAGTAAAAGCTGACTTTTTCTTTTTTTTTTTTTTTTTTTTTTTTTTTTTTTTTTTTAGTACTAGGGATTGAACCCAGGGGCATTCATTCTACCCTAGCAGTCCCATTTTTTATTCTTTATTTTTGAAACAGGATCTCACTAAGTTGTGGAGGGCCTCACTAAGTAGCTGAGGCTGGCTGTGAACCTGTGATCCTCCTATCTCAGTCTCCCAAGTACTGGGATTACAAGCATGCGCCACCATGCCTTGCTTAAAAGCTGACTTTTTACAATGTTTTTTTTTTCCCCTTGTAACTCTTAAGGTAGTAATATGAGTTTTCTCTTCTAGTCTATTGATTTAGATTACATTTATTGATTTCCAAAGTTGAAACAATCATCATTCCTTGGAGAAACCTCAATTGCCCATACTACATTGTACTTTATATGTATACTATATAATTACAATGCACTAATAAAAGCATTTTAAAATGCTATTTAAAATAAAGCTCTCAGAGGATTAAAAAAAGGAGAGACATTGAAACCAGCCCAAAGTAAATGCCTCTTCAACCTAGGGCTTCATTAGTAAGCTCAGATGTCAAAAATAAATAATAACAGTTCCTAACTATAAGGTTATTATAAGTATTAAATGAGATAAGATACATAAAGACCATTTTGTAAGTAAGGAAGTAGAAAGTCTGTGAGATATTAAACAACTGCCTATCATTATACAACTAGAAAATTCAAACTGAATCATATCCATTTCCAAACTTATATTTAATTTTCTCTTAAGAAAAATAAATGGTTACATTCTATGGGTAAAGGTAAAGTACAATTAATTATAGGACTTTTATTATCTGAATGAATAAAAACTTGTACTCTTTAAGTTACACCCAATTTTCCTTGATAGTGAATTATATAAGAAATTTTTCATGGTGAACTTTGGGAATGCATAGTTTCTCAGTAGACAATGTTTTCGACCTCAACTTTATATAATATATAATAGTAAGTATGATTATTTCTATATTATGAACAGAAACAATACAATATTCAAACGCACACCAGTTAATCCAAATCTGGAAAGAAAGGCAGTGATACAGTTTAGCTTTAACCCCTACTGACAACAAAACATTAGAATAATTGTGCGGTTTAGCAGTCCAACAGAATCAAAGCAAGGGAGTGGGTTTTGTAGTCTAGACAGCTCAACTACTTTTGCTCACATGGAAGTATTTTTTTATAATGGGTTTTTATTGGTGCATTATAGTCTCACATCATAGTGTAAATCATGTTGACAGCGACATACATGCACACAGCACTTGGTAACCCTCCTTTGCCTCCCCATTTCCCCCTTTCCAATACAGAGTACTGGGATTGAAGTTGGTACATAGTTGATAGTAGTATTTCCATTAATGACCTCAGTCTTCCCCTTCCCTTTCTCTTAGACCACCTCCCTAAGGTTTCTCCTCCATTGTCTGGAGCCCCTCTGGTATACCAGTTACCCCTTAGCTTGTGCATATTAGAGAAAACGTGTGACCCTTCACTTTCTGTGACCGGCTAATCTCCTTAACATAATGTACTCCAGGTCCTTCCACATGACAGTATTTTATTTCTCAATTCATCTTCCACTGTCCCTCACAATAAATTATTTTTTCTTTCAGTTCTTCTCACTTGTATCCTGTCTTAGTTATTCACTCATAATTATCTGGAATTATAAAATTGCCTGGAATGGACAAAAGGGAGGATTCCTTTGGAAGATGAACTTGACCTCTTTTTTGGCCTCTTCAATGTTGTGCCCTCAGCTCAGCTGAGGTTATTCCTTTTTCTTTTAGTTGCTATAGGTTTAGTCCAGCCACGTTTTCTTACTTTGGAATTTTCCATCCATGAGTGGATTTCCCTAGTTGGCTCAGTGATCACCACCACTGTTTCTATTCTGCAAAATTTTCTAAAGCATGTGCTATTTGATTCACTTTAAGCTAATTCCAATTAACTGATACAAATTCTGGTCTTCTATTGGTGTGATTTTCTTAAATTATAGCATTTAGTATTTCTTGAAAAAGAGATGGAGTACATCTTCTTCCAATAAATGTTCCTAACTTGTAATTCTTTTTGACTTCAGTAGAATTTGTACTAAACTGACTTAAATGATTTATTGCTTCGACATTGGCACAATGCAATCATGTGGCCAGAAGGAAGAAATCCCGTACAACGTACACACAATGCAGCAAGAAATCCAAGTAAGAACAACAGCATTGGAAGTGTATTTAAAGTTACGAGGTACTGAAGTGATGTCAGGTTATAATTTGCTAATAGCTAAAGCACTTAAATATCTCTCAACCTATTTGTGAGCTTTGATTCTGCATACTAGGATGATGATTCTGGATGCAAACCTAATTCTATCTGGCTAAACTGACAATTGTTCATCAGCTGGCTGTGACTATACAGTTTCTTTTCCCAACAAGTGTCTTCATAGTGCTCACTGGCTTCTGATACAGTCTTGCTGTGAAAGTGTTCCATGAACCATTTTGTTGAGCCAGAAAACAAACAGAACCTATTTCCTGTGAGCATCATGGCTAGCAAACCTCCTCACAAACTAATCTGCCAGATAAATGCTCCAAATTACCATTTAATTGCTCTAGCCTGGTACAACTGGCTTATGCATCTTCCAGATACCAAATCAGAAGGAAATAGTGCAGATAACTACACATCATTCTGTGGATTTCCAGTCATTTCAAGCTAATCACATATTGGACATATTTAGAACTTACGCAAATGCACTTGAAGTGATGAAACTCACATCATCCGAACACTTTTTTCTCATTAAGTAGCCTATACAGTGATTAATCTAAATTAGGAAGTCAGTGTTTTAATTTCTAATGTACTTGGATGCTTCAAATAAAATTTGGTTTTATTTAATTTATTTTGCATATCAGTATATTTCATGAAGAGAACATACCTGTGCCATCAATTCTAAAAGAAGTGTGCATGCATATCAAAATAGAGGCAATTGGTGTGGGTTACTGGTAGCCAAATGATTATCTCAGTCCTGAAAGGACTGTATAAAAATAACATCTTCTATGTAATCATTCGGGGCACATTCAAAATGTTTTTAAGTGCTGTATCCAGAATTGGAAATGAATTCAAACCTGCCTTTTAAAATAACAATATAACTATATAGCTTTAATGAAATTGAAAAAATAAAGACTTTTGAATTACAATAGGCCACTCATGCAGAATAATTCATCACAATACGGATTCCAATTGGGGACTGATTTAATACTGATGTTAATGAAGTGCAAGAAGAAAGTGAGTAATAGGGTAACATTCCTTTGTAGCAATTTCCAGAAGAGGGATTTTTTTTTTTCTTGTAATAGAACTTTCTTAGAAATTTCAATTGGAACAATTTCTTTTGGGTGGCAGGGTTTGATTAAAAAGAAAGAGAGGAAAAGATGAAGAGAAATAAGAGTGAGTAAGGGGGAAAACTTATTATCTTTCTTTGTGAAATAAAAATTTGCTCATTTAGTATAAAATGAAATTGACTAAATGTAAAAATGAAATGAATCCACCTTGTACATTTTCCAAGCTGAGCAAAATGCAAACAATGGAAACAATAAAGAGTAAATATATTTTATAATTTATCCAGTTCTAATGATCATGAGCTCCTTTAATATATTCCTTATAAAAAGCACCATATTCCATGCCACTTTGGTGCATCATAGAACTTAAGCAAAATTTTTAAAAAATGTGTTTTATCACTGCATTTAAAGATATCATTTCCCAAAAGGATCCTAATAAGAAAACATCATCTAAAGGGATTGAATTAATATAGTGGAAGTAGCTATTCTAATTTTATTACCATCTTTATTTTAGGAAGTAGTCTGCAAAATTATAAATGTGATGCTTTACCTATTCTGAAAACAACACTGATTTATTTGAAAAGGTTGCTTGTTCTGACTGCACTCTATTTCCCTATTTGCTAACTACCAAACATTTACAGAACAGAAAAAGTCCCACGGCAGAAGGCTGATGATTTAATAAGGCATCATTGTCATATATTTCAGAAAATGTTAGGCTTCCTACTAAAATCTGGCTGCTAAAAGAGTTGAGAGAGGTATAGGGATTACCTCTCACCTTCTTATTCCAGCTAGAAATCAAATCTGGAATGCATTTCTCCTCTGTCATTTGCTTGGGATGCCCTTTTCTGTGCCTGACTGAGAATATTAGACTGCCAACTTGCATCAAGAATAAAAAGAATAGGACATTTTCCCTCTGGAGGAAAACACAGCAAGTGCTGTGTGCTTGTCTGTTTCCGTCACTCTGAACCTCATTATAACGTATCATTACAATGCACTAATAGAAGCAGATGAGAGAGTAAAAAAGAATATGGCATTTTAATTTCAGCTTTTAAAAATAAAAATGTTTGTTCTGTTTCTATGAAATTTTGTCAGGGCTTACTCTGTTCAGGCATCTTTCTATTTTTGCCATACTAATATGGATAAATTATCACTTTCTAATGAGGCTGCCCTGGTAGGAAATCCTCAGCAGCTCCACACTTGTTAATTGAAGTGTAGACATATTAGTTTGGCAAACCATGCCCTCCAAAAATCTATTCTTTTGCTTAGATTAACCACAGGTATCCTACCTAGAAATGCTACTCTCGCCAGACTTGTTTATTCCTTATGGAAAAATAAATAAATAAATAAATAAATAAACAGATAAACAAATAAATAAATAAAATTCAATTTCTTGCCTTGATCACATCACTCTATAAATATTTCTGATCCTCTATGGATATTCCACCTGGTTCTGTAGATCTAGACTAGAGCAAATATCACTTCTTCCAGGAAGCCATCTCCATCCTAACTTCCCAGTGAACATCAATAGCTTTCTTCTCTGAACTCTGCTACACTACTTGTATCTCTCAAATTGTAGCAATAAATATGACAGATTTATCTTTGAACTTAGAATAATCATGTATGGACCCAAAGCATCTTGTCATAGTAGAGAAGAGACTGAATAAGGCCAGGCTTCCTGGGCTCAAATAGTGATTCTGGAAACTTTTAGCAGCATGAGTTTGGGCAGGTTTCATAAACACATTGAGGTTTCATTTCCCTTTTTCCAAAAATGAGATACTAATGTTTCAACATGAGTTGATATGTCTAAAGCACATAGAACAGTACCTTGGACATACTTCAAGGCTGTACAAGTATTTACTATTTTATTATCTTATATATTTCCTATTATCATTGAGCTTTCAGAGGCAAGGACAATAAATAAGTGATTCTTGCATGTAAACAATATTATTTCAAATAATTTTTTTGGCTAAATGTATAAATCCTAAATGTGAAATGAATTCTTTTTGTTTGGATTTTCATAATGTTTTATTTCCTCTGAAGCTGCCAATTGTTTAAATTATATGATGGGTTTAGAATTAGTCATCCATAGCATATTTATCGAGCACTTAGCATATGCAAAATATAGTGGTACAACCATTGGATGGCAAATGGCCCATATTAGTCCTCTAAATATACAATCTTGGCTGACTTACAAGAGAAAAGTATAGGTGCAGAAATTGCTTAAAAAAGTATATTCATAATTTTGACACAAAATGATTTGAATTTTAATCTAATTTCTGCAACATCTAAGCTGTAATTAAGAGCATAATCTAAGAAAATTATTTCCAAAAATAAAGTTAATCCTAATAATATTACATCTAGGATATAATGCTGACGAAAAGAAGACAATATGATTTTTTTTTAAAGCCTAGTATATTGTTTTTCACATAACAACCACTCATAAAGCACTGGTTCTAGTCTCCCAATAAACATGAAGGGATTTTTAAAATTAATCAATTAGATAAAGATTAAAAGTTTAGATTTTAAGAAAAATTATCAGAGCATATAAGAAGCATTTCTTACATGTTCATTTATCTTTTTATTAATGCATTATGATTACACATTGTGATGAAGTTCAGGGTGATAAAGGCATACATGCACACAAGACTCATCGAGTAAAAACCACTGAGTGAGGTCTACTAAGGACAAAATACTACTATCAATATTAAGGGTATAATATAGAAAGAATGGAATATGCTCTGCACTTCTAAATGGCTTATAACTTAGAGGTTGAGAGATACTTAGAAGTAATTATGGTGAATAGTATATATGTATGTTTAGGGAAATTCACACAGCATGTTTTCAGGTTCCTGAGGAATGACAGTATATTTCTCCCTGGAAGATTTTTGAATGTTTTATGATGTATGGTGCAAGCTGAACTTGAGAGTCAGATAAGATTTTTACAGGTCAAGTTGGAAATTGTATATTTCAGTCAGAAAACAAAAATATCACACATGAGAAAGAACTATCACACATTCAGATAATAATGAAAAACTCAACTTTTATTGGAATACAGTGTACATGTAAGAAACTCATATATGGGACAGATATAGAATGGAAGGTAGGATTAGTTTCTGAGTGGGGGCAAGGGGAGTGGTCACACAACGGAATTCTACTCAGCCATAAAGAAGAACAAAATTATATCATTTGCCGGGGAATCATTGGAACTGGAGAATATTATGCTAAGTGATGTCCGTCAGTCAAAACCTCAGAAAGTGAAAGGTTGGATGTTTTCCTTCATATGCAGAAGACAGGGAGACATTTGGACACAGGAGGGACTCCAGACAAAGGAGGAGAAAACTTGGTGAGGGAGAGGCCCATCAAAGGAAGGCAGGAGAGGAGAGGGAAATTCAGAGGGTAACACCTCAATGGTCGTGATGTATATACACACATTTATCAATGCCAATCAATGTCCTGCGGTGGGAGAGTGGGGTGAGAGTTGGGGGAGGGCTCACCAAGTGCCGTGTGCGTGTATGCCTCTACACTCTGAACTTCATCATGATGTACAATTACAAAGAACCAATAAAAAAGTAATTTAATTCAGACAAGGGAGCCAATGAGATTGCGAAGAGAGAAATAAGAGGTGACGTCATTGGAGCTATACTATCAGAGGTTTAAACAAATGTAGTGGAGTTAAAATAGTTGTATAAAAGTCTATCGTGATTGCACATTAGGTTATTTAGATAGAAACAAGTTCAGAATTAGGGTGATGACTTTGAGATTACGGGAAAGAAGATCAACCTGAAAGATCGGCTACTATCATTGTCTGAAGGGTAAAGAAAGAAATTGGAAAATGACACTACCCTCTTTTGAGCATCTTTATATTTATTGGGTATGGATAGTACTAGGCACTGGCATAGTAGAATGTCAAATGTTGTGTGGAATTTAAAACTGGATTTGCTGGGTATGTGAAAGCAGAACAAGCAATTCTTCTACATGCTTCTTGAATTTGTACTCAACTGAGGTATCAATATAGGAGTTTGAGGGTAGATCTTTTCATGCTGGCAAGATTCAGAAAGTTAGCCTCCCACAAATATTTTCTTAAGAGGTTATTTAAGGATGTACTTCAATAAAATGAAGGAGGAAATAGAGAAAATATGATTCCAGGAAACAGTAAGCTGGAAGGTTAAAAAAAAAAAAAAAAAAAGCCTGGTTGCCAAAAAGACTGGTACAAGAAGAGGCAGTCCCTAGTTGGATAACTCTGATGGGGAGGGGAGTCTAGGAATTACAAGGATTTCAATGTCATAACTGAGATGAGAAGAATCTTTTTAAAAATTATTATGATGGCAAGAGAGTATTTGACATTTTTAGGTACAGAAGAGGAAGGGGACACAGTGTGATAATACAACTAATATAAGTGAAGAAAAATGATGATGATGATGATGATTCTTTTGGTACTGGGGATTGGATCCAGAGGCATTCTATTTCTAAGCTATATCTCCAACACTCTTTATTTTATTTTTTAAAACTTAAAACAGGGTCTCACTAAGTTGCTGAGTGGGTCACTATGTAGCTGAAGCTGGCCTTGAAGCTGCAATCCTCCTGTCTCAGTCTTCCAAGTACTGGAATTACAGGCATGGGTCATGGCACCAGGTAGTAGATGATGATTGTAGAAAACTGGGTTTTGGGGGCAGAAGACAGAGGAGTGGGAGTACAGCCTAGACGTTTAGACACAGATGATAAAACAGAAAACTTCTAGATGAAATTTGACATGTTTAATTTAGAAATTATAAAACCAAGAGAGGGCCAAGCTGTGATGCTTGTGCCAAAACATCTTTTTAGAATGTAACCCGTAGGGAGAAGGTAAACTTGTGTTTGTACGTGCAACAATAATGTAAGCATATGAAATTACCACTGAATATATTTGTCAAATAGAAATACCTTACTAAAGTGTGAACTTATATATTTTTATCAAATATAAAGATGAATAATGGTGTCTTTTGCATACATCAGTGCCAATCTAGGTAGAATAAGGATTTAATAATTATAAGGATAAAAGTTTTATGAGATGAAGGCTGCATGCCTTGCCCCACACCATACTTTGGTATATATCAGTGTACAGTATTTGAATGAAGGAGTTGACTCGGGCCAACAAAAATCTATACTCAAATCTTAGCCTACCCTAGAAGCTACAAAACACAGTGGCTGGATTGACTTGTTCTTAGTAAGAGTTTAGTTGGTGCTATCCAACTTCTATGTTAAAGCTAATTTATTAGAGCCTCTCTACCTGGTAATCTCTAAGATACAAATGTAGGAGAAATAAAATTTTTCCTCTGTCCACTTAGGGTCTCTACTTGTGCCTAAATATTAAACTGATACAAGACAGATTCACAGGACAAAGGCATGCAAATTTTATTTAATAATTTTTACGTATATGTTAAGTGAAATCAGCCAGTCACAAAGAGTGAAGGGACTTATGTTTTCTTTAATATGCGCAAGCAGAAGTAACTGGGATACCAGAGGGTCTCCAGGTAATAAAAGAGAAACCTCAGTGGAGCCAGGGAAGTGGTCTAAGGGAAGGGGAGGGGAAAGACTGAGGTTCATTATTGAAGATACTAACATCAACTGTGTGGACATATGTGAAAATCCCAATATCAATCTCAGTCCTCTGTATGGGAAGGGGGGAGATGGGGAGGCGGCGGGCACCAAGTGCTGTGTGCGTGTATGCCAACGTCAACATGATTTACATTATGACGTGAGATGATAATACACCAGTAAGAGCACATTAAAAAATAATAACATTTTTTACATACACATGGGAGCCTTCACAAGAGAAATGAAGACCTAAAGAAACAATTAAGGAAAAAACCCAAGGTCAGCTGGGTTGGACAAAGAATAATAAATTGTGAAAGCTTGACCAGACAAAGGAGTTTGAGTAGTCAATCGTGGTCAAGTGACTAGGACAATAATGCTTAGTTTAGCAAGATCTGTTTGCAAGGATTTCTCTTGACCTCAACTCTTCATCTCTTATAATAAAATTATCTTCCTTCCTTCTGGTGTAGGACAATACTTTTCAGGTGGGAATTTTAGCTCTTACTTTCAGGTTGAACAAAAAAAAAAAAAAAAAGGAAAGTCAGAGTGTTCTCTTTGCATCTGCTGTTTTTCAAGTTTCTTTAATTCAAAATATGCCACACTGGCATATGTTGGGGTGGCATGTCCTGGATGTTGTCACAATCAACCTGGTAAGTCCACTAAAACATCCAGATCCAGGTCCATAAGCACCACTCCCCTCCCCCTGGCACGCTAATGGCGATCAGCAGTTTCTTCCGTACAATGTCATAAAGATTTCCTTTCTTTGAATCGAAATTAGAGATCCTTTATGGCAGATTCTTTTTCTGTCAGGAGCTCTGTTCATTTGTTTTATGGTTTCCACAACCTCATTGTTCATTTCTATTGGCTGCTGTATGACTGTTTCTACTTGACTTGGAGACTTCAGCTTTATAAATTCTACCATATTGCAAGGATGTGATGAACTACATTTATTAATTTGTGTATGTTGAAACAGCATTGTATCCCTGGAATGAAACCAACTTGGTCATAGTGTATATAATTTTCCTGATGTGTTTTTTAATGTGTTTAGTATTGTTTGTATTACATTTAGTATTTTGGCATGTAAGTTCATCAATGATATCAGTCTGTAATTTTCCTTTCTTGAGCTATTTTTATTTTATTTTGGTATTATGGTGATACTGGCTACATAAAAATGATTTGGGAAGAGGATTCTATTTCATGGAATAATTTGAGAAGCATTGGACTTAGATCTTCTATAAAGATTTATAAAATTTGGCTGGCAATGCATCTAGACATGGGTTTTTCTTTGATGAGAAGCTCTTTATTACTATTTCAATCTCTTTGCTCAGTATTTATCAGTTTAAGTTTTCTGTATCCTCTTGATTCAATTTAGGTAGGTTGTATGTGCCTAGAAATTATGTCAATTTCTTCTAGGTTTTCCAGTTTGAGTACAAATTTTCAAAACAGTTTTTGATGATCCTCTAGATTTTCATGCTCTCTGTGGTGATATCTTCTTTTTCTCTTCTTATTTTAGTAATTTGGATTGATTTTCTTTTGGTTACGTTTGCTGAGAGTTTATCAATCTTGTTTATCTTTTCAAAACCAAGCTTTTTGTTTTGCTGATTTTAGGCATTTTTTTTCTTTCTATTTCATGGATTTCTGCTCTGATTTTAATGATTTTCTGCTTTCTGTTGGATTTGGAATTAGTCTGTTTCTGTTTTTCAAGGACTTTGAGATGTGTCACTAGGTTGTTTATTCAGTGACTTTCTATTTTTCTTATGTGAGCACTCAATGCTATAAATTTTTCCTCTTAAACCGTTCTTCAAAGTATCTCAAAGAATTTGGAATGCTGTCTCTCTGTTTTTGTTTGATTCTAGAAATTTTTAAAATTTCTTCCCTTATCTCTTCAATGATCCAGTCATTCAAAAGTATAGCATTCAAGATAAATGTATTTATGTAATTTCTCTTCCTGCTGCTGTTTTCTATATTCATTCCATTATGGTGTGAAAAGAAATTACTTTTTTTTTTTTTAGCTAACTAGTACTTGCTTTGTGGACCTGGACTATGATCTGTTTTGGAGGAGCTTCCATGAAGAGCAGAGGAGAATTCATATTCAACTGTTGATGAGTGAAATATCATCAAAATGGACATTCTACTAAAAATGATCTACAGATTCAATGCAATCTCCACTAAAATACCAAGATCATTCTTCACAGAGCTAAAAAAAATCAGTCCTAAAATTCCTATGAAAGAACAAAAGACCTAGAATAGCCAAAATGATTCTCAGCAATAAGGACCATGCAGCAAGCATCATGATATAGGACTTCAAATTACACTACAGAGCTGTAGCAATAAAACAGAATGGTACTGGCACAAAAACAGACACATAAAAAAATGGGACCGAATAGAAGACTCAGAAACAAATCCACACAGTTAATTTTCAACAAAAGTGCCTTTTCAACAAATGGTACTTGGAAAACTGGTTATCTATTTGTGGAAAAATGGAATTAAACCCTAACCTTTCACCCTGCACAAGAGTCAACTCAAGATGGATCAAAAATCTGGAAGTTAGACAAGAGATTTTTGCAATTACTAGAAGAGGGCATAGGACCAATGCTCCAATGTATAGGCATTGGTACAAACTTCCTTAAGAAGACTTGCAAAGCACAAAAAAATTAAAATGGGAATTCATAAATGGGATGGCATTAAATTTTTAAAAATCTGTAAAGCAAAGAAACCATCACAAATCTTAAGAGAGAGCAAGAAGAATGAAAAAAAGATCTTTGCAAGCTATTCCTCTGATAGAGGAATAATATCTAGAATACACAATAACCTAAAAATTACCACTAAAAATACAAATAACTGAATTTAAAAAATGGGCAAGTGAACAGACATTTGGCAAAAGAAGAAATACAAATGACTAATAAATATATGAAAAAAGCTCAACACCATTAACAGTCAGAAAGATGCAAATCAAAACTACACTGAAATTCCACCCAATTCCTATTAGAATGGCCATCATGAAAAATACAAACAATAATAAATTCAGGCGAGGACATGAGGAAATAGGAACTCTTATACATTGTTGGTGGGATTGCAAATTACTGCAGTCACTTTGGAGATTAGCGTGAAGGTTCTTCAGAAAACTGGGAATGGATTCAAGCTATGGTCCAGCTATGCCACTCCTAGGTATCTTTCCAAAGGAACTGAAAGCAAAATATTATAATAATGCATGCGTATCCATATTTACAGAAGCATTATTTATAATAGACAAATTATGAAATCAACTCAGGTGTCCATCAACAGATTAATGAATTACGGAAGCATGGGATATGCACATAATGGAATTCTACTCAGCAATAAAGAAGAACAAAATTATGTCATTTGCAGGATGGAACAAGAGAATAATGTGTTAAGTGAAATCAGTCAGTGACTAAAAAATGAAGGGTCCTAAGTTGTCCTCTAATGTGTAAGCTAAGGAGAAACTGGGGTATAAAAGGGACTCCAGACAAAGGAGAAGAAACCCCAGGGGAGTGACTGAGGGCGCTTTCTGATGAAGGAAGCATTTCAATTAACGCGATGTACATACACAAAGTTATCAGTGAAAAGTTATCTCGATCTCATATATGTGGAAGGGAGGGTGCGGCATAGAGGCTGGGGAACACCAAGTGCTTTGTGCACGTGTGCCTCTAAAGTAAATAAAAAGCACTTGCTGTCGTGTTGTAGGTGGCGTACATGTGGTTGTGTTAATTTGTTTTGTCCTGAGTACCTGTGTCTGAAGGTTAGAAAGGAAAGGTTGGGGTGAAGCAGAGAGCCTACATCATTTCTAATGGGGCCGAGACAAATAAACGGAGTTACATTTTCAAGGAAAAAAATTGGAAAGTGAGAATCTGTTTTTAAAATTCTTACAGTGCCTCTGATTTCTAATACATTTTATTTTACCTGTATATAGAAACCATTTTTGCAACATCATCTAGACAAGAATCTCCTCTCTCTGGAATGTCACAGTAGTACAATGTGGCTTCAGAATCTCTCCCTACTAAATAAAGGCATCTGCAGCACTTGAGCCCTTTTCAGCCTCAACCTTAGAATCTATGATGTTGGCGTTTCTTCCAGCAACTTGGAGAACATGTTGTAAGAGAAATGCTGTATCTGCTTAGGAAGTACCATTTCTGATGATGTTCTTTGAAGTTGGGGCAGGTTTGGTCTGCACAGCCCCCATTCTGCATGTCCATTGGTGTTTGAAAATCATGGAGCCCATGTGGAGGGTGCTGAGCTGTGCTTCCTCCTTTAGGATAAAATCTCAACATTTCTTTCAACAGGTGTTCTGCATATAAGTTCCTCAAGATCTCACATGCCTGATATATTTTAATATTCCTTTACATATACTTCTCTGTCAAAAAGAAAGATTTTCATATGCAATTTATAACATTGTATAATATACCTGTTTTCTGTCATACTTTTGCTTTTGAAATTTCTAGTATAAAATATAAAAGCACCACAAATCTCTATAAATCTGTGCATAGGGTACTTAGAAAAACAGAATGAGAATCAAGAGATGTGGTTATCTCTTTTTCTCCCTCCAGGACATTGAGACTGTCATTGGTTTTATAACCGACAGGAACTTTGTTGCTAGAGAAAATATACCTCAGATTCCTTAGAACAAAGACCTCCATCTCTGTGAGAGAATGCATATGAAAATAGGATTGCGAGAGTGAGGTGTCCATGTTTAAACAATGTCAATTAATTAGGGAGAGCATAGTTCTTGACAAACAAGTATATATGGTAATAGACTTACATCTTTGTTGTCTAACCTCAATAAATATGCTTTAACACTTAATTGGCACCTAATTAACAAATAATTAGAGCCTCAAAGAATATAAATTTACATTCAGTTATATTAGTTAACTCAGTACTCTTAATGCTTTGCTCTAGGTAGTCTTCTACATAGGAATATTACAATCATTTCTCTTGCCAAATGAAATGTCAGGAAGGTAGGAGTTATTAGAGCATTCTAATTGAAATTTGAAAACTAATTAGAATGTGTGTTCCTATTTAGGAGCTGCTGAACTAAAAAAAATTCAAAGCGAAAATAAATCACTATATTTATACTATAACTGTCATATAGTCTTAAAATTAAATCCAAACGTGAGACTTTTGATTTACAACATAACCAAAAATATATACCAAAGCACTTTAAATTTCTACAAAAAAGTTGTGAAGATATTTTCGAAACTAAATAGAAATAAAATCTGCTTTTCCTGGGATAAACTAACAAGTAAAATAGCAAGTAGTAGAATTTTAGCAACATTATATGGAAAACACGGCAGCACCGGCCAATATCAGCAGTTTCATTCACAGGAATGGCATGGGATTAAACTTTTGCAAAGAGAAACTTGGCAATAAAAGTTGTCAAACTCTTTCCAGAAATCGACTGACAAAGAAAACACACTCGTGCACCCAATGCACACTCCCACACACACATGATCATGCACATACATAACATCTAGAAAATTCGGGTATCCCCAAACCTCGAGTTACAAAGACACGTGAGCCATAGGACACTATTTGAGAATCTGTGACACGTTGAATATATGTTAAAAGTATTTTTACAACAATAATAATGCTTATTTTTTACAACACAACCCTTGTGGGTGCTTATATTTAAGATGTTCAACATTTGAATAACATAAAAAAACTCTCACTGATATGAGAGAGCGCTGCACCCTTTTTACACGTAATGCCCATCATGGATCCTAGGAATGGACTGAGGCTCTGCCTCCAGGCCACGGTTCCTCTCCACTGGAAATGCCGTAGGGTGCACTGGTGATTTCCTCTGCCCAACTTGTACGAAGCATTCATTCAACTCACTTAACAAACACTAATTTCATGTCTTCTCTGTTGCAGGAACCATTCAAGGGATTAAACCCTTGGAAATTCTTGACCTTTTGGAGGCCACATTCTAGTGGGGATTTGGTGGGGAGCTACACTGAGATTTCAGCTAGTTAGCCGACAAGCAAATGCCAGATATTGTAGCTACAGTGTGGCTTTCCAGGAGGAGAGGTAAAACAACAAAATAAAAATGGATATAATCTGATAAAAGCCGGGCGTGGTGGCACACGTTTGTAATCCCAGCATTTGGAAGGCTGAGACCGGAGGATCCGGGTTCCCAGCCAGCCTCAGTTGTTTAGTGAGGCCCTCCACAACTTAGTGAGACCCTGTTTCAAAATAAAGAATAAAAAATAGGACTGGGGGTGTAGCTTGGAGGTAGAATGCCTCTGAGTTCCACCCCTAGTACCACAAAAAAAAAAAAAAAAAAAAAAAAAAAAATCTGATGAAAGAGGTCCTTCCTTACCCTGAAATGGCACCATCCCGTAGAGTTTTGCCAGAGATGTGTGAAAGGCAGGAGTCGATCTGGCCTGCACTGGTGAGAGGGACCTGCATCCAGACTCTTGGGGTGGCTTCTCTCCTAGAGTCTGTGGGGGCTGAGTATTTGTTGTCTGTCTGGGGATGGACAGTCCTCGGCCCAGAAGTGGGAGGGCTCCCATGATGCCATGGGAGTGAGGACAGCTCGGGGCCCAGGAAGGGAGAACTGGACGGAGGAAGGTGAGTCATCTCTGGCTAGAGAATGTCAAGTCAGAGTTCCAGCGACAGTGTCACAGAAGAAGGGGCCAGAGCAGAGTGGTACCCAGTCGGGGAGAGAGAACACAGGATCTGCGGGGTCCTTGGCTTATACAACAAAAAAGAATTTCAGCACACACCAGTCAAAGACATAGGTAGAGATTTTATTTAGGAAAACAAGAAATACACATTTGAGGGAAAATGAGGGCCATCTCCAGAATGAGAGAGATACAGGTAGAGGCAGCCCTGCAAACTTCATATCAGAACTGGCCTGTGAGACCTCCCTGTCCTCTACCCTTCCCTCGCAGGAACCAAGGAAGGAGAAGAGGGAGAGCTCTCTGGGGAGGCAAGAGAGAGGACTGCATTCCCTTCCCGGAGCCTTGGTCTCACATCCGCAGGCGACCTGAAGCCAGAGCAGAAGAGATGTGTGTGCATATAGATGCTCATGTGCCTGTGCCTGTGTAGACTTCAAGGATAAGCCAAGTTCAAAGTTTTGACTCATCCAAAGCACTAGACATTTTAATCACTGACCAAAGGACCTTCAACTTATTATTTTAAATTTTTGTAGAAGCAGGCATGGTGGTATACACATGTAATCACAGTACTTGGGAGGCTGAGACAGGAAGATCACAGTTTCACTGCCAGCCTCAGCAAATTAGTGAGGCACTCTGCAACTTGCTGAGACCCTATTTCAAAAATAAATATAAAATATGACTGGAAGTGTAGCTCAGAGGTAGAATGTCCCTGGGTTCAAACTTCAGTAAGACACACATACATACACAAACATACACACACACACACACACACACACACACACACACAAATTAATAGATTTTCTGGCTTTATCCCCAATACAAAGTAGCAGTCCAATTATCTCAGCAAATAAGTTTCTCTGGAAAACTATCACAGCTACTGCTTTAGGCCAACTGAAAATGGTGTCCTGAAACGGTGACCGTGCCTTCCCAAGTACCCACTATCTTCTCTGGCAGCAGCTGGTTGGTGATGGCTATGGATGCGTGTAGTTGGGAACAAAGCTGCTGACACATTAACTTGGAATGTTTTCATGATCAATGTTGATCTTTTCTGCAAAACTGACCACACATTGATTTTAAAGATGACGGACTGGACTGATGCAGGACTGAAGTTGTTTCATTTTATGGAAGCCAAAACTGCTCTCGCAAAGACCTTGATGCCTTTCCAGATGATAGATCTTATCTACAAACATTTTAACAAGTATTCTATTAATTTGGTACTTACATAAATTAAAGGGACAGTGTGAAACCAGAAAAAATTATAATGTGCTATAAGCTGTGCTCTTGCCGGTGAGACATCTATGTGAGCATTCCATTAGCTGTTGTATAGAAAACCACAAGAAAACTGTGGAGATACTACTTGGAGACAAGTGCCAATAAAATTCACTCCCAGATTCCTGCATCCTTGGCACAGCGCTGCTTAACTTTGAGCTGACCTTGAAATTTATGGTCTGGCACGAATAGTCATTACACTGGGAACAGCTTGTGTAATGCCTCAATAGCAAATGGTACCCAGCAATGTGCGAGCAGTGGGAAGAAATAAAAATATCCAATTTATTTAATGTTAATTCTGGAAGGGAGAATGGACTGGGATTTTGAGAAGTTATCACCAAGTTGAATGCTAGTTCTTAGGGACAAGGACAATATTTGTGATCTATTAAATGTATTTAAATTGGGGACTAGAAGCAGGCTGTTCTGATTGAGCTGTGAACAGCTGGTAGGCATAAGAATAGTACACTAACCTTCATCAGAAATCTTGAAGTAAATTTATAAATTGATCCCTGTTTTTCTTACCTCCGAAATGCAAAGGGAAGTGAGTGTGCTTATCTTTTATCTTATTGAGACACCACACCCTCTTAATGGCTCATATTTGAACTCCACAGTAGTTTACACCCTCATTGCACAAAGAATCATAAAATTTAAGTTGGACTCAAGATAGTGCAAGTTAATATTTATCTCGTAAGTTCTCTAGAAATGTCTATGCTATTATTAAATAGGTTAGTATTTGGTTATATGGATATTTCTTACAGCATATGTTAAAATTTGGCATATTTCTCAGCTTTGCATTTCTCTAATAAAATACTTGAGGCCATTAACTTATAAAGAGGGAAGGTTTACCTAGCTTGTAGTTCTGAAGCTTCCAGTCCAAGATTGAGCAGCTCCGTTGCTTTAGGCCTCAGGTGAGATCACTGGATAGTAATGTTGGAGAGTATGTATCAGAGTGAACTGTCTATAACACGAGACAGGAATAAGAGACGGAGGACCCGTGAGGTCCCACAATCCCTGTGAAAGCCACACATTTAATGACCTAAGTACCTTGCGCTAGCTCCTACCTCCCACAGGTTCTGTCATCTCCCAAGAGTGGCAGCCTAGGGATCCAGCCTTTAATACATGGACCTTTGAGCACACTCATCCAAATCATAGCAGAGGATACTAAATGATCTATATTTAACACAATAATGGATCCTTAAGCTTCTCTATATGACATGAACAATACTAACCTGTTAAAGAGAAAATGTGAGTGGATTATTAACCACCCAAGAGAAGAATTTGCCTCACCCTCAGTGCTGGCAGAGGCAGCACTGGGTCATTACTGACGTGATCACAGTGATTTATTGCGAGCGGTGTGTACTGGACTCCACGGCAGCCCATCTGTGTCTGATGGTGTGGTTGGGAATGAATGCTGGGTGACGTCAATCAGGTACCCTCCTCTTTCTTTTCTTTTCTTTTCTTTTTTTTTTTTTTTTTTGTGGTACTGGGGATTGAACCCAGGGGCATTCTTCCGCAGAGCTACTATACCCCCAGCCCTGTTTTTATTCTTTATTTTTTAAATAGGATTTTGCTAAGTTGCAGAGGGCCTCACTAAGTAGCTGAGGCTGGTTGTGAACCTACGATCAATCCTCCTGTCTCAACCTCCCAAGTACCGGAATTACAAGCGTGCATCACCATGCCCAGCTACAGGTACCCTCTTTCTGACATACCTGCTGGAATGGGGAATAACTTGCCTTATTGAGCTAAAAGAGACAAAGTCATGGGTGGGCAGAGAATACTCATGGGTGAGCAGGTAACTGTGGAGTCGGTGGTTCAAATCTAACATGGGAAGAGACTCATGGGTGGGCAGACAGCTGTAGAGTCAGTGAGAGAAATCTAAGGTAGAGACCCATGAATTCAAGCAATACAAATCTTTAGGGCCGGTCCAGGTCTAAAAATTCCTCCTACTTCCAATTTCCTTGTGATTTTGCCACTATCCTTGGATTTTAAAATAGATGTCTAAAATATATTGATGAATTACCAGTAGAGAATATCCACCACAAAAGTGGAGACAGAAAAGTGAAGGAAAATACTTTGATTTTTACCATTTTCACTTTTCATGAAACTATATAGTTCTTTATCAAGGAACCTTAGATTTGATCTGATTCAACATTTCCAAAACTTGGGTCCATTAGCCTGGCTTTCCAAAAAGTACTCTACAAATTGTAAGACAGATTTCACAAACTCACCTCCCTAGATTCAGCACCTCCTGGGTAGCTCCAGGACTATCTTGTTTAGAGAGCTCTCAATCACTTCTAACGGCAAGCACCAGCCATGTTTGGGTAAAGTTTTTGCCGAGTCTCCCATTTTGCAGATGAGAAGATGGAGAAACAGTATATTCAAATATCCAGAGCTAAACTGCAAAATTCACATATTCAAGAACCTGAGCAGGACTAATCTCTCCTTGCTTCAAATGAATTTTCCCACCAACACATTTGTTTATCTTATAGATATTTAGGATCCTTATTAGCAGAATAGGATTTATTAATTCTTATGACACGTGGACTGGAGCTTTATTGAACCATATAAAACAGCATACTCTTCTATTTTAACTCTATCTCTTATCAAAAGGGAAAGTATATAAATTTAGTGCTAGGAGATACATACTCTCAGAGTAATGCTTGTAATAAATTACCATTTCCCTCAGTTGAGTTTGTTTATGATGTCAAGAAATCATAGAAAAGGATTAAAAATTCCAGTATTACATGTGCCATATGAATTACAATTTTGATTTGTATGATAATTGTAGTTTTAAGAGTCTTGTGAAGAGAATATTTCTAAATTAATTTAAAACTACTATAAATCAATGCTATTTTACAATTGAACAGAAAACAGTTAAGCTATGCTTTTAAGAAAAACATAACATACAATAGTAAGTATAGGCATCTTACTAGTTTCTCTTTCAAGCTATATTCCTGTAACTATATTTTAACTCTATGTTAAAGAGTTTGTCACCATATTGTTCAAGCCCGTATGCTAAATCTTCTCCAAATCGTTTGGTTTGTTGTGTTAGATTTTCCTCTGCCAGCTAGATTTAAATGATTCCATAGATGCAGCCTATTCTCTACTTTCCAGATAACTCTGTTGCAAGCTTATTGAAACATAGAAAAGTATGCAAGTTTAGATATAATTGTGAAGGTGGAAGATTGGCACAGCGAAGAGTCAGGTCAAATCACAGAGTGCTCCCCTAGACTTGGACGAACAACTGAAGTCAGCATCTGCTGGACTTCCACGAGGAACCGAGTTCACCAGTCAGAATGAGTTTGCAATTTAGAGTTTCTTCTCAGCCAAGGAACTGCCTCTGAAAACAACTATTGGTTGAAATCCCTTACAAAAAATCCTCTCCTACTTACCTTGCAGAATACTTTTCAGGGCTTCCTTGATTCAGCATACCCATTTTTCTCAAGTAAATGCTATTCATTTAACTCCCATGTCCATATATTTCTTAGGTAATAGTGTTCAAGGTAGCAGGTGACAGACTTTAGTTTATGTGCTCATATGTGATAACGAGTGCCTGAAACTTGCTCCAGAGGACAGCAATGCAGCCAGTTTCAGAGAGGCACAAACTAGGCAGAGTTTTAGGCAACGTTCTAAATGTATTACAGAATGTGCTAAAAATAAGTGCGTTACAAAAAATGAAGTCAATTAATCCTCCACAAACACCAATGAGGTAGACACTATTATTATTTCTATTTACTCAGATAAAGTGAGTTAGGGTGACTCTTGCAAGGTTTGAGAAGTAAGGGTCTTCAAAATAGGGTTTGAAACCCTGGGTTCTGGGTTTTGGCAAAGATTGTGTAAGGACCATGGTGAATGCTCTCCCCCAGAGAGAAAGATGTTAAGTTCTTCAAAATTAGTAAGGACAGCCATTCTCTAGAAATTGGTCCAAGGGCTTAATAACAAACTAGGAGGGCTTTAATCAAACTTGATGGAGTCCTATAGGAGCAGGGAGAAGCCCAGCCTCGATTTGGGTCTGTCCCTTGCCCCTGCTACCACTTCTGGGGCAGGGAGTTGCGATAGGAGGGGGTAGGAGGTGGTGCGAAGATGTGCTAAGCAATGTCTGAGTGTTCCACAACTTCCAGCTCCCTCTCTGTCCCAAAGGCCCAGGCAGGATTCATGGGGAAGAATGCAGTCCCTTAGATTCCCATGGAAATGTGTCATTCTTGTTGGTGTATGGGCAGCTGGTGAACATTCGCAGAGCCCATCTACCCAAGCTCTGGGCTAAAGAATGTCTGTACCAGGATGTGTCATACATTCCTATTTCCACATCAACATACAGAGATTCGGCCCATAGGACAACTGAGTAAGACTGAAAAAATAGTCCCCTGCCCCGCCAAGTTTGACTATATAAGGAGCTCCACTGTAATTCTGGAATTTAAATAAAGCCCATCTCTATCACACTTGGACTGAATTAGCTTCTTTAGAGTATGCCCAGTGCCATTTAATCTACCAAATGTGCCTTTGAATTACTCCCTGTGGGCTATCTTACTTGTAAAAATCATAAGGGAAGATCACATTTATTGATTTTTATCCTAACACTTAGTACATTCCTTATTTTAATGTCAAATTACCATTAGAGCTTTTAGACCAAGACAAATGAAATAATTATATATTAACTCATACAAGTAGGCAAGAGCTTCATAAAATGAAGCAAGAAGAGGCTTAAGCTACCCAGTTTTCCTCCAAATGAGTGCAGTATTTTGAATTAAAAGCATGGCTGTGCCACATTGTAGAGAATGAACAGATCTCTGTGATTTATTAAGGTTTTAGATGGTCAATAATATAATTATTGTGGTATTGGGAAGAAATTACACGCTTGTTTTTATGTGATGCACACTTTATTTAATGACTATACATTATTTCAGCTAGTTCCAGCAAATTCCCCAGCTACTTGTAAGTGAACTGCCAGTCATAAACTTTTCCATGGTGTCACAATTAATAGATACCTTTAAACAGGAACAAAAACCTCCTATGGTTATAATAAATATAGTTATCAAATGATTTTTTGAATTATTAATGTAGATGTTAAGAAACCAACATGCATAGAGGATCCATAGCACAGTCTATTTAGGCTAAAATATTTATAATTCTGAATTCACTAACTTTTTGTTTAAGGGCCTTTTGTAATTAGATACAGACATAAATAGAAGGCAATATAGCTGAGTTCAGACTGATGTAAGTGATCTAAAAAAGAGTATATGGCCGTCTGTTTATTTGGACAATATAGAAACTATTTTTGCAGACAGCTGTTGGTTGACAAAATATTATTAGAGACAATACAGAGAATAAGGGTTAGTGAACATGGAATGGTCATTTATAACAAAAAGATACTATACTGACATCATTTTCAACTTAAAAGTAATTAAGATGACAGAAGGATCTCAGATTTGAAGCCAGCCTCAGCAATTTAGTGAGACTCACATCAACTTAGTAAGACCCTGTTTCCAAATAAAAAAATTAAAAGTAGGCTGAGGGTGTATCTTGGAGGTAGAATGCCCCTGGGTTCAATCCTGGGCAGCAAAAACACACAAACACACACACACATACACATACACACACACACACACACACACACACACACACACACACACACACAGAGTTTGGCAGTTCCTAAAATAAGTTAAATATGGAATTACTATATGACTCAGTGATTCTGCTTCTAACTTCTAGTTATATATGCAAGAAAATTGAAAATAAATGTTTAATTAAAAAACTAATATACAGGGAAGGGGTTCCTGGAAGATGGCAGCCTAGGGAGCGGTAGGAATCTGTCTTCCTACCTAGGCAATAATTGCACTGGCAGAATATGTCTGATTCCGTTGTGGAACTCTGGAGTCTATTGAAGACTTAAAAACTCGGAGCATGACATGAATGGTATACGTCATTTAATTTCAGCAGTTGACAACAGCAGCTGCCTATCCCCATGCTCATGGAAAACAGTTTTGTGCATGTTTCTGAGTACCCTGCATACAGTTTTGGTGACCAGGATGGGCATAAAGGACCCTGTTCTTTAAATATCTGATAACTGTGCTCAGGTCAGTGATTGATGCTTTTGATCACAGAGGTGCAAAGAGACCAGCAGATGCTGTTTTTACATATCCCCATTGGTGTAAGCCCACCCATTCTGGCTGAAGTGACTTCCCGGTAAGTCAAAGTGTTAGCACCCTTCATTTTTATCTTTCCCCTATTTGAAAACTAGACATTAAAGACTAGGATAATCAAAAACACCTGCATAATCTGTGGAAAGCAAGAAAGTGACCGTGCATGCCCAGGGAACAGAGCAATCTTAGGAAAGATCTGATAAGTCCCCAAGTTTATATATCAGGCTGATCTTTGGCATAGAGGTAGCCTACAACAATTATACAAACAAAAACAACAAATTAAAACAGTATGAAACAAATTAAAAGAGCAAACCCTTGAGAAATGGAGAATCTGATTTCCAGAGGTATTACTTTATTAGATTCAAAGGTTTAGTTTAAAAAAAAAATCACAAGGTGTACAAAGAATCGGAAATATAGCCCATTTAAAGAAAAGCAATCAACTAGGAATTATCCCTTAAAAGACCTGGTGGCAGATCTGTTAGCCAAAGATGTTAAAACAGCTATCTTAAAGATGCCCAAAGAGCTAAAGGGAGATGCAGAGAAAGTCAAAGAAACAACATATGAACAAAATGGAAATATTGAAGAGATTTTTTTTTTAACTCTCTAAAGAACAAAAGGAAATCTGGAACTGAAAAGTAACATTTTTGAAATGAAAAGTTTACTAGAGGTATTCACAGATATGTTTGAATGAGCAATAGAAAGGATCAATAAACTAAAAGATAAGAAAATGGAAATGATTAAATACAGGGAAGAGAAAGAAAAACAACTAAAGATGATTGAACAGAGCCTAAGGCACCTGTAGGACACCATTAAATGGAACAGTGTGGAAAGGAAGGAACACAGAGAACCCTTGAAGAAACAAATGTGAAAACGTTCCCAAGTTTGATGGAAGACATGAATATAAACATTCAACTAGCTGAAAACTCCTCTTAGAAGAATTCAGAGACCCACATCAGAACATATTATTATCACACTTTTGAAAAACAAAGAAAAAAATCTTGAAATAAGCACGAAAGTAAGTTTCATCACAGAAGTGATCTTCATTAAGATTCTCAACATATTTCCCACCAGAAACTTAAGGAGGCCAGAAGGTAGTAGTCCAATATTTTAAAAACGCTAAAAGAAAAAAATGTCAACCAACAAAGCCAATGAGCCTCTACAAAGCAAAACTGTCCTTTAAAAGTACGGTGGAAATTAAGATATTTCCAGATAAATGAAAGCTGAGGGTGTTTGTCCCCATTAGATTCTCCCTGATGCTCAAGAGAGTCCTGTAGAATGAAGAAGAGGCACTAGACAGTAACTTGAATCCACATGAAGAAATAAAGGTCTCAATAAAGGTAAATACATGGTCAATTATAAAAACTAGCATCACCGTTAACAAGGGTTTGTGGCTGCACTTTATATTTTTCTACAAAATTTGAGACACTACTATAATTTAAAAATAGTTAGTCCAAAATCCAGAATTACTGTAACTTTAGTTTGCAAACATCACATTTTGTTTTCTATTTTGAGACTAATGCATTTTAAAGAATTGTTAGTTTTGGTTTTTGAGCCTATAATCTACAAAGATGTAATTCTGTGATACAAATAATCTAAATTTAGGATTTTAAATGTAATCCCATGGTAACTACCAAGAGCTATAGGATGTGCACAAAGGGGAATGAGAAAGGAATTCAAATATCTGACTAGAAAAAAGAGATCAGCTAAACACATACAAACACAGGAATATAGAAAAAGAGGGAAAAAAGCTATAAGACATGTAAAAATAAATACAAAAATGGCAGAAGCAAGTCCTTCCCTAGTAGTAACTATTTTAAATGAAAATAGAGAAAATTTCATCAAAGTCAGAGGCTGGAAGAAAGGATTAAACAAAACATATTTTTACTATATGCTGTCTTCATAAGACTCAGTTTACATCCACAGATTCAAATAGGTTGGAAGTGAAAGGATGGAAAGATGCCATCCATGCAAACAGAAGTAGCTGTACTCAGACCACAAAAATAGCTTACGACTGAAAAAGATAAAAGTCAAAGAATGGTATTATATTAACAGTAAACATGCAAAAAGATACAATAATTGTAAATAATTGCACATCTAAGGATAGATCACAAAAATGTATAAAGCAAAAACTGACTGAATCTGATACCTTATTGTCAACAATGGATTGAACCTCCAGAAAGAAAAGAAGTAAAAAATGTCTTAAAATAATAAATTAACTGTATCTATTGCAAATATACAGAACACCTTACCTCAAACAGCATACATATTCTTCTCAAGTACCCTTGGGACATTTTCCAGGATGGACTATATACTAAGTCACAAATTTAATTTCAAAAGACAAGCATCATGCAAAATATTTTCCCTGACCACAATAAGATAGATTTGTAAATCAGTTATAGAAGTAAAAGTGAAAAATTCATAAAATTATGAAAATTAAATAACATATCCTTAAACAACCAATGGAGTAAAATTTCAAAAGAGAAATTAGAAAATAATTAGAACTAACAGAAAAAGAAATATTAAAACATGTCACAGACAAAGCAGTACTAAGGGAAAAATTATAGCTGTAAATGCTTACATTAAAAAAGAAAATAGAGAAAAAAAAAAAGAATGGGTTGGGAGGTATTCTCTCTTACTTTTTATGGGGAGAATTTGTGAAGCATTGGTGGTAATACTTTTTCAAAGATGTAGTAGAATTCACCAGTAGAAGCCATCTAGGACTGGGCTTTTCTTTGTGGTATTTTGATTTTTTGTGTCTGGTACTGGAGATGGAACCTGGGGACATTCTACCTCTGAGCTACAGCCCCAGCCCCATTTTTTTTAATTCTTTTTTTTTTTTTTTTTTGAAACAGAGTCTCACTAAGTTGCGGAGGGCCTCACTAAGCAGCCGAGTCTGGCGGCGAACCTGGAACCTCCAGTCTCAGCCTCCAAAATGCTGGATTATAAGCGTGCATCACCACACTAGGCTCGTATTTTGATTATTAAGTCAATCTCTTTACATGGTATAGTCCTGTTCAGATTTTCTATTTCTTCTTGATTTCGTTCAGTAGTTTGGATCTTTCTGGGATTTTTTTCCTCTCTCATCTTGATAATTTCAAATGGCACAATTGCTCACAGCATCCTTGAAAGTGCTTTTTGTTTCTGTAAGACCATCCATAATGGCCCCTCTTTCATTTCACATTTTAGTAATTGAGAACTCTTCTTTCTTCATCAGGTTAGCTAAAATTTGTCAATTTTGTTGATCTTTTCAAATAAATAACTTTTATTTTTGTTGACTTTTCTCTGTTATTCTTTACTTTATTCACTTTTGTGTAAATCTTTATCATTTGCTGTATTATTTTTGCTTTGGTTTTTTCCTGCTCTTTTTTTTTTTTCTAGTTTATTCTTTGTGGATGTGGTATTGGGCATTAAACCCATGGACAATCATCCTGAAGCTACGTCCCAAGCCCTATTTTATTTGGACTGTTTAGTTTGAAACAGGTCTCTCTAAGTTGCTGAGGGCCTCACTAAGTTACTGAGGCTTACCTCAAACCTGTGATCCTCTTGTCTTCACTTCCCAAGGACTGGGTTTACAGGCATGTGCCGCCACACCTGGCTTATCCAAGGTCATTCTATGAGTACAGTATTATCTTAATATTAAAACTAGATAGAGACATCATAAGAAATCTACAGATCAATATCCAATATGAATATAGCTTCAAGAATTCTCAATAATTTCCTAGCAAACCAAATCTGTCAGCTAAAAAAACGTAATTATAGCCATGACCAAGTATGATCTATCCTAGAATTCAGCATTGGCTAACATATGAAAAATAATCAGTTATATACCATATTCATAGAAAGAAGGACAAAAATACAGGACTATCTCAACAGATGCAGAAAAAGTGTGTGAGAAAATCCAGTAGCCTTTCATATAAAAAATATACAACAAAAGAATACTTTTAGAAATAGAATGGAATTTACTTAACCTACAAAAAGATGTGTAATAATCCCTAAGCTTCCTTGAAGAAAGTTTTTTTGTCCATTTTCCCCCCAAATTTAGCTGTGTGTACAATAATGATGGTCAACCAAGTCAGCCCAATTGTGTATTCCTCAGTTTTAAGTTAGATTTGTTTAAGTTGGTTCTTCCAGAAAGGGCTCAAAGTTTCAAATAACCTCCTAAGAAATTGTTATGGGTTGGATTGTGTTCCCCTAAAAAGAGATATGTTGGAATTCTAACCCCAGTATCTCAGAATGTGACCAGGTGTGGAAATACAATACTTGCAAAAGTCATCAGGTTTACTAAGGTGATCTGATATGATTGGTGCCATTATAAAATAGGGATATCTGGACACAGATGTGCACACAGGGAGAACACCATATGAGCATGAAAGGCAATGGTTGGGGTGATGCTTCTACAAGCCACAGAATGCCCCAAATTACCAGCAACCGATCAGAAGCTAGAGGAGAGGTATGGAACAGACTCACAATCCTCAGAAGAAACCAGCCTGACCTTGATCTCAGGCTTCTACCCAACAGAACTGTCAGATAATAAGTTTCTGCTGTTTAAAGCACTCAGTTCATACTTTGTCATGGTAGCCCTGGAAAACTAATAGAGAAGTGCTCAGTAAAATTTATTTATTGAAAAAGCATGGCAAAAAAATAATGAGAAATAATGTTTATTTCAAAATATGGGTTGAGACATAGGGCCAATGCCAGACTTCTCCTTAACTTGAAAATATCAGAATTATGTGTGACAAAAGGAGGTTAACATTGCTGTTCAAACATAGTAATTGTGCCTTTGTTATAGTAGAAAAATCCCGAGATAGAAGTTCAAACCTATATATAGCCCAGTGTTGGGATG
>PVLC010014992.1:0-38157 GCA_004027655.1 Graphiurus murinus
AAAAAAAAAAAAAAAAAAAAAAAAAAAAGAAAAAAATTGGACTGGGGGTGCAGCTCAGAGGTAAAATGCCCTGGGTTCAATCCCAGTGTTGGGGGAGGGGGGCACTTCAGGTCAGAACAAAATAAATAATGTAAGTAAAGAACTCATGGAGAAATTATTTAGTCAAACACAGGAATTTGTTATGTAGCCTTCATTTAATAGGGCTGACGTGTTGTCAAAGTAAAATCCTATAATCCAGAGTAGTTAAAAGCCATCACTGTATCACCCTCCCACTTAATGGAAATCCTAGGTTGTGTACTGATAAAGGAAATTCCTTTATAAAACAAGTCTCTGAAACAAGGATGCTACTCTTTATAAATGATAAGTGCTGAAAAGTCAAATATATCTCCATGATAAAATGATTTACAGTACTATAAAAAAGCTATCTTCGCTGAACATATGTTATTTGCAGGGCCCTTACAAATATTAAACAATTTTTCTACAACTTTCATATTTTTAGACAGTAAAGTTTAGTACTTCAGAAAATGGTCAAATTGCTTCTCTTCTCATGCCTGTGTCAAGGGATCTAACAAGAACTCAATGCTGGCTATGTCACATTGGGCTACATTTCCCTTAATTAAGCAACATTACCTTTCTGGTAAGAGGTACCTCTATGGGCACTGGAATCACTTCTGCCAGAAGACATCCATAAAAAGCCACCATAAACATAACTGGATCATTGTTGGGGTAAACCAGGGCTACCTAAAATTCATAGAGACATTTAATAACAGGAATATAAACATAGTCACTTTTTCAATGTCACTCTTTAAGACATATAACGTGTGTGTGTGTGTGTGTGTGTGTGTGTGTGTGTGTGTGTGTTACTGGGAATTGAATCCAGGGCTTTCTTATTCTGAACTACACCTCCAGCTCTATTTTTAATTCTTTATTTTGAAACAAGGTCACACTAACTTGCAGAGAGCCTCACTAAGTATCTGAGGCTGGCCTTGAACCTGCAATCCTCCTGACTCAGCCTCCCATATACTAGGATTACAAGTGTGCATCACCTCACCCAGTTCAATACATAGCATTGATCATGAACACAATAAATCAAACTATTTAGTAGGTATTTGCTATAAAGAAAATTAAGTTACTGAGAAGGACACAAGTCTAAAAAGATCTCCATCATACCCATGATTATACTACACATTTTGGGAAATAAAAATACAATTCATCATTATTATCATTGGAATTTTTCATTTTATTCTATTGGTGATTTAGCCTTAAGCCAGGTGTGGTGGCACAGGCTTGTAATCCCAGTACTTGGGAGGCTGAGACAAGAGGACCCCAGGTTCTCAGCCAGCCTCAGCAACTTAGTGAGGCCCAATGTAACTTGGTGAGACCCTGTTTCAAAATAAAGAATTAAAAATAGGGCTGGGGGTGTAGCTCAGAGGTAGAATGCCCCTGGGTTCAATCCCCAGTACCAAAAAAAGAAAAATGTGCCTTAACATGTTGTTACTTAGGAAACCTAAGGAAATATATTTTAGTACAGAGCTAAAGCAGTAAAATAAATGCAATGTGCTGGGCGTGGTGGTGCATGCTTGTAATTCCAGTACTTAGGAGGCTGAGACAGGAGGATCGCAGATTCATGGAGGGTTTACTCACTTACCCAACAAAACAAGTGTTCTAGCATGAGGCACTGGTAACAGATATAAGCAATATGGGCAGAAATTTTTTAAAATTATTAAATTGTTGTTCAAACCTGTGATTTCACCTGTTATACACCACAGGGATAACTGACTTATCCTAATTTACTCAAGAAATGCAAAAACACAAAAGTCACTACTACTGTGGATCTTTTTTTTTTCTTTTTTTGCGGCACTGGGGATTGAACTCAGGGGAATTCTACCTCCGAGCTATACCCCCAGCCCTATTTTTTATTCTTTATTTTGAAACCGAGTCTCACTAAGTTGTGGAGTACCTCACTAGGTAACTGAGGCTGGCCTCGAATCCGTATCCTCCGGTCTCAGCCTCCCGAATGCTGGGATTACAAGTGTGCGCCACCACACCCGGCTTACTACTGTGGATCTTAACTGCCTTTGATGTTCACAGATGAACATTTGAAACTTAATCACATCACTAAATTCTTGTTTTTCCTTCTTTTGCTTGTAATTGTTCTTATTTCACTCCCAAGATAAATTCATCTGAACCTTTAAACTTTCCTAGAAGCTGGGTGCAGTGGCACTCGACTGTAATCCGAGTACTTGGAAGGTTGAGATGGAAAGATTACAAGTTCAAGGCTAGCCTCAGCAACTTAGCAAGATTCTGTTTCCAAACAAAAAAATAAATAAATAAAAGTAAAAAGGGCTGAAGGTATAGTTCAGAGGTAGAATGCCCCTGGGTTCAGTCCCCGGTGCCACACAAACAAAACCCCACAAAATAAAAATCTTTCCTAGAGATCTAAACAGTATTAATTTCACTGGACATTTAAACAACCATTTCCTCAGTGGGCTGTGGTGGCACACACCTGTAATCCCAGTACTTGGAAGGCTGAGACAGGAGGATCGAAAGTTCAAGGACAACCTCAGCAACAGGACTTAGTAAACTAGCAAGACTCTGTTTTAAAACAAAAAAATAAAAAAAGCACTAGGGGTATAGCTTGTAGATAGAGTGTCCCTGGAGGTTTCAATCCCCAGTAATCCCCGCCCCACCACGGACAAAAAAAGTCATTAACAGGAAAAGACCTTCAAAAGTTAAAAAAAAAAAAAAAAAGCTGGGCATGATGGCATAGGTTTGTAATCCCAATACTTGGGAGACTGAGACAGGAAAGTTGCAGGTTTGTAGCCAGACTCACATACTTAGTGAGACCCTCCACAATTTAGTAAGACCCTGTTTTTTGGGTTGTTTTTTTTTTGTTTGTTTGTTTTTTTTTGCGATACTAGAGATTGAACCCGGGAGTATTCTACCCCCAAGCTACACCCCCAGTCCTATTTTTTTTTTTTTTTTTAAACAGGGTCTCACTAAGTTGTAGAGGGCCTCACTAAGTAGCTGAGGCTGGCTGCGAACCTGCAACCCTCCTGTCTCAGTCTCCCAAGTACTGGGATTACAAGAGTGAGCCACCACGCCCAGCAAGAGACCCTGTTTCAAAAATAAAGAATAAAAAAATAATAGGGCTGGGCGAGTATCTCAGAGGTAGAATGCCCCAGGTTGAATCCCCAGTACTGCAAAACAACAACAATTTTACCTCTGGGTTATACCCCCAGACCTATTTTCTATTTTATTTGGAAACAGGGTCTCCCTAAATTGTGGAGGGCCTCACTGGCTGAGAACCAGGATCCTTCAGTCTCAGCTTCCCAAATACTGGGATTACAAGCGTGTGCCACCACGCCTGGCTGCTATTTTTGTTTTCTAAATATTGAAATATTTATTTGTAGAATGACTTACCTTTTTTTTTTTTTTTTTTTTTTTAACTCCTCAAAGGTTCCAAATGAGTAGCTTTGAAAGGGACATGTGAACTGCTTTTTTTTTTGCGGGGGGAGGGGGGCACTGGGGACTGAACACAGGGAAATTCTAACTCTGAGCTACACTCTCAGCCCTTTTTCAAATGTTTTTTATTTTATTTATTCTGGTACTAGGGATTTGAACCTAGGGTCATTCTCTCTCTGAGCTATATAACCCCAGCCCTCTTTAATTTTTGTTTTGAATCACTAGATTGCGGAGAGTCTCACTAAGTTTCTGAGGCTGGTCTTGAACCCGTGATTCTCCTGTCTCAGCCTCCCAAGTACAGGGAGTATGGGTATGTGTCACCACACACAGGGTCTCAATAAATTGCCGAAGCTATCCTCGAGCCTGCAGTCCTCCTGTCTCAGCCTCCAGAGTACTGGGATTACAGGTGTGTGCCGCCATGCCAGGCTGCCTTCAGTCTCTAAATGCAAGAACTGCCCCAGCAATTGAGCTAATGTGGGTTAGAAGTAAGCTTTTATTTTTCTGAAGAATAAGGGCTACATAAATTTTCCTGTTGTAGATTAAAACCCCAGAAAGTACATATTAGAAAACAATAAATACCATCTTTTAAAAATCAGAACACCAATTACCCTGTCTCCAGGTTTTAACACAGGTTCATTTTTGGTCCCCAGTTTATTAAGCAGTGTGTAGGCCAACTTTAAACTTCTGCTCCACAACTTTCCTGGAAAAAGAAGAGTCACACAGAAAAACAAACAAACAAACAAAAAAAAACAGGTCTATTTCAGCAAGAGAGCATTCAGTTCACCAACAAGTAGAATGAGGCAATGGTTACTTCCAAATGACTGCATGCCATGAGTACCACCCTTCTACCAACAAACATAGCTCCCCACCACAAAAAAAAAATTTATATACATTCCAGTTTATAAGAACTAGTCCTGCCTGGAAACAAAACAAAGTATCATCCTGGTTTATATAATACTTTTAATTCTTTTTTTTTTTCTTTTTGTACTGGGAATTGAATCCAGGCATTCTACCTCTGACCTATATCCTCAGTCCTATTATTTTTTGAAACAGGGTCTCATTAAGTTGCTAAGGCTGGCCTTGAACCTGCAATCCTCCTGTCTCCACTTTCCAAGTACTGGAATTATAGGCTTGCATCACCACTCATGACTCAAATTCTTTTCTGAAGTAATATTGAAGTAGGAAAGAAGAAATAAAAGGAATATGTACAAAGGAGACAGAAAGGAAGGAGAAGCAAATAAAATTTTAATTCAGTAGTTCCACACATTCTTTTAGGCCTATGTCACTCTGAAATTTCTGAGAGATCTGTAAATCTTAAAGTTACCCAAAAATTCTCTTGCTTACTATGCATTGTTAACCCCTCTCAATAGTTTAAGCAAGAGAGATATTATATCTTCTTCTTTTTGGTGGCATTGGGGATTGAACTCATGGGCATTATACCTCCAAGTTACACCTGGGCCCTATTTTATTTACTTATTTTTATTTGGGGAGGGGGGGCAGTGTACTGGAGATTGAATCCAGCGGCATTCTACCTCTAAGCTACACCCACAGCCCTATTATATTTTTATATTTTGAAACAGGGTCTCATTAAGTTGCTGAAGCTGGCTGTGAACCTGTGATCTTCCTGTCTCAGCCTCCCAGGTATAGGCCACCATGCACAGCTGATCCTGTTTTTAAATAATTTTAAAATTATCATAAAATAATTTACTATTATTAAATTTTTTTTCTTTTGAAACAGGGTCTCACTAAGTTACTGAGGGCCTTGCTAAATTCCTGAGGCTGTCTTTGAACCTGTGAACTTTCTGTCTCAGTTTCCCAAGTACTAGGATTATAAGCATGTGTCACCATGCCTAACTGAGATATGATAACTTAAGAAACCTGTAAACTGGACATGATGGTGCATGCCTGTAATCCTAGTATGTGGGAGGCCAAGATAGGAGGATTGCAGGTTCAAAGCCAGCCTCAGCAACCCTGTTTCCAAATTTAAAAAAAATAGGCTTGGGGTTGTAGCTCAGAGGTAGAATGCCCCTGGGTTCAATTCGCAGAACTACAAAAAACTATAGAGAACTTTCCAGAGCTATTAATCAGATAATGGGCCCACACAGAAGATCCAAAAAGTCACCAGACCACCAGAAACCATCCTGGGATCACCAGACTGATGTCATCTCACATATCTTCCCATACCTACTACTCACCAAGTTTCCTTTAAAAGAAGAGCAGGGGACCTGCAAAGTGTGTTTCTTGCTCTCAAGATGGCCCTCATTCTCTCTTGAATATGTACTCCTTCCTTTCCTAAGTCTCTGTCTATGCCTCTGACTGGCACATGCTGAAATTCTTTTCCATCACATAAGCCAAGGGCCCGCTGGTCCTGAGTTGACCTTCGCACCCTGCCTGAACTCCTCAGGACGCTCCCCAAGTTACCTCCTCTCCTATGACAATAGGGAATAATTTGATGTGAGCTGATCACATTTTCAGGGAGAGAAGCCATGTGTTGTTTCATGGGACTGAAAAATAGAAGCCTAGTTCTATCCTAAGCTTTTTCTGAAGAACGACTCACATCAGATATTTGAGGTAACTGGAAAGCAAACAGTATGATGCCAATGAATCAACATTTCAAATATGCCACTGTAATTCAGGACAATAAAGTGAAAATTGATATGTGGACATTTTCACAGATGTTAAATACACATGCAAGGATCTGGCCTGCTGAATGCTGTGTCTGTGTGTGTGTGCATGTGCGTGTGGGTGTGTGTTTTACTGGGGAATAAACCCAGGGGCATATTCTACCTCCAAGCTATACCTCCCACCCATCCCTTTTTATACTTGAAACAGGTTCTTGCTAAATTGCTAAGGTTCTCACTAAATTGCTGAGTCTGACCTCTAACCTAAGATTCTCCTGTCTCAGCCTCCCAAACACTGGTATTACAGGCATGTGTCACCATGCCCAGCTAATCTGAATGCTTTCTTTAAGGGTTATATGGATGAAATTAATATGTAACTTTCTGAGGTAAATGCTAAAATTATTTGAGAAAAAGAAGACAGAGAAAAAGGAGGAGAAGGAGGAGAAGGAGGAGGAGGAGGAGGAGGGGAGCAGGGGAGGGAGGGAAGGAAGGGAAGGGAAGGGAAGGGAAGGGAAGGGAAGGGAAGGGAAGGGAAGGGAAGGGACGGGACGAAGGAAGGAAGGGAGGGAGGGAGGGAAAAACAAAACCAATTCTTTTCTTTCCCTGTTTCTACTCCCTCCCATTAAACATCTTTAGAAATTCTTATTTTAGATTATAAGTTTAAAAAAAAGTTATTTTAAACAGATATGTTACATTTTACAAATAACTTATTTAGAAGGGCATCCAAGGTTTAAACAAGATAAACTTTCACTTTTTTTTTTTTTTTTTTTGCAGTACTGGGGATGGAACCCAGAGGCATTCTCCCTCCAAGCTATACCCCCAGCCCTATTTTTTATTCTTTATTTTAAAACAGGGTCTCAAGTTGTAGAGAGTTGTAGAGGACCTTATTAAGTAGCTGAGGCTGGCTGCAAACCCAGATCCTCCGGTCTCAGCCTCCCAAGCACTGGGATTACAAGTGTGCGCCACCACACCCGGTTTATCCCAGCCCTATTTTTAGTCTGTATTTTGAGACAGGTTCTCTCTAAGTTGTGGAGGGCCTTAGTAAGTAGCTGAGGCTGGCCATGAACCTGTGATCCTCTTGTCTCAGCCTCCCAAGTACTGGGATTACAAGCGTGCACTACCAAGCTCGGCTGAAACCTTTATAATTTTTTAAATTAAAGCTTAGTTCTCAGCCAGGCACAGTGATGCATGCCTATAATCTCAATACTTGGGAGACTGAGACAGGAAGATTGCAGTTTTGAAGCCACCTCAGCAACTTAGCAAGACCCTGTTTCAAAAATAAAATAGGGCTAGGTTCAATACCCAGCACCACAACCACACAAAAACTTAGTTTTCCTTAAAATCTATTTTTTGTATAGGTCATAGTTTCCCAAATCAGTGATACCACTTGGGCAGGGAGCGGGGGATGAACAATCCAGAGGAATAGTAGTAGCTTGGGGTAAAATTGGGGACCTTTGAATCAAAATAAGGAGGCAGCCAGGTGCAGTAGCTCACACCCTCACACCCATAATCTCAGTACTTGGCAGGTTGAGACAGGAGGATCACAAGTTCAAAGTCAACCTCAGCAGCCGGGCGTGGTGGCGCACGCCTGTAATCCCAGCATTCGGGAGGCTGAGACCAGAGGATCCGGGTTCGAGGCCAGCCTCAGCTACCTAGTGAGGCACTCCGCAACTTAGTGAGACCCGGTTTCAAAATAAAGAATAAAAAAATAGGGCTGGGGGTGTAGCTCGGAGGTAGAATGCCCCTGAGTTCAATCCCCAGTACTGCAAAAAAAAAAAAAAAAAAAAAACAAAGTCAACCTCAGCAATACAGTGAGACCCTATTTCAAAATAAAAAGGGCTGGGAGTGTAAAATTAAATAAATAACTAAAATAAAAATACAGGGGCAGCTGGGTATGGTGATGCACGCTTATAATCCCAGTACTTGGGAGGCTGAGACAGGAGGATCTGTGTTCTCGGCCAGCCTCGGCTACTTAGTGAGACCCTCTACAATTTAGTGAGATCCTGTTTCAAAATAAAGAATTAAAAAAAAAAAAAAAATAGGACTGGGAGTGTAGCTTGGAGGTAGAATGTCCCTGGGTTCAATCCCCAGCACCGCAAAAAAAAAAAAAAGGGGGGGCAGTGGAAGCACCCAAGGAGATGCTGAGTACATTTTTTCCTGAAAACGGGATGGTAAGTCAGTAAGTATGAGAATCTATGATGTCTAGGTCTATGGACTAAGTGTGGGGAAAAAAGGAATCAGAAAAGAAATCTAAATAATCTAGTACAAAATCTCATAAACTGATTCCATTTTTCTTGAAGCTATTTCAAAAAGGAAAAAAAAAAAAAATGAGAGGCTAGAGAATGTAGCTCAGTGGTAGGGTATTTGCTCAGTCGTGTGAAACACTAAAATCAATCCCCAGTATTGCAAAAAGAAAACAAACAAAAACTTTAAGTGTGATGTAAAATCAAATAGAAAAATACTGATTCTTTGTTCACTATAGATTTTTTTTACTATTATAAGCAAAATGTAGGATCAAATAAAAAATCTTAAACAATCATTTCCAATTTTGAGATAAAACTACCTGATTTTCTCTGTACATCATTAACACTGACCAAATGTTTTCCTAAAATCCTCTTCTAATGTTAAAACAAGGGATCTACAATTTCTTTTTTTTTTTTTTCTGTCTTTAAACATTAGCTGGCTTGCAAGTTGGGTGTGGTGGTACATGCTTGTAATCTCAGTACTTTGGAGGCTGAGATAGGAGAATCCCAGGTTCAAAGTCAGCCTCAGCAACTTAGTGAGACCCTGTTTAAGAAAAAAGAGAAAGGAAGGAAGAAAGAAAAAATAGGGCCCAGAGGTAGAAGCCCCTGGGTTTTACCTCTAGTACCATCCAAAAAAAAAAAAAAAAAAAAAAGATATTAGCGGTGTCACTCTAACAAATGAAAATATTTGGCAATAGCTTTTCTTAAAATTTAGGATCCTGCCGGGCGTGGTGGCGCACGCTTGTAATCCCAGCATTTGGGAGGCTGAGACCGGGTGATCCGGGTTGGTGACCAGCCTCAGCTACCTAGTGAGGCACTCCGCAACTTAGTGAGACCCTGTTTCAAAATAAAGAATTAAAAAAAAAAAAATAGGGCTGGGGGTATAGCTCGGAGGTAGAATGCCCGAGTTCAATCCCTAGTACCGCAAAAAAAAAAAAAAACTTAGGATCCTATTAAATAATGTAAAAGATCCTTTGAAACATAATGGCTGCAAGTACTAAACATCAAGATAAAAATACTACCCATAATATTGTAAGGAACTCCTAGAAGAAAAGAAAGATCTAGACTATAGTAAACTCACCGTATGTGAGTGTGTAAACTGGTTTCCCTGTTACGTCCAGAGCAGTCAGACAGGGACACTTGGCTTGGGTGGAGCCCCAGCGCTGCAGAGCAGATTCCAGTGCAGGTGGCCAGTTGCAAATGACCCCCAGAGGCTCCCCCTTCACAGGAGTCATCTGCCGCCCCTCAGGCTTGGGCTGGTTGGGGTCTGGTTGAGGTACTGCAAAAATGAAAGAAAGTGCACTGAGTCCAGATCCCAACTAACACATCTCCCTTTTCTCCTCATATTTATCTGGTTTAAACTCACTTTGAGAAAATTAAAGACATGGCTAGAAATTATGTAATCCACAAACTGAGCCTTATGTCAATTTTACACTGACCTGACTTTTTTTTTTTGGGGGGGGGGGGGGGATACTGGGAATTGAACCCAGGGGCATTCTATCTCCAAGAACAACGCCCAGCCCTATTTTTTATTCTTTATTTTGAAATGGTCTCACTAAGTTACAGAGTGCCTCACTAAGTAGATGAGGCTGGCCTTGAACCCGGATCCTCCAGTCTCAGCCTCCCAAATACTGGGATTATAAGCATGCGCCACGATGCCCGGCTTTACACTGACTTTTGAAGTAAGAGTCAACATGCTTTTGTGCAACAAACAAATCTTGACCCTGACAAAACAAATTACTACACATAGAGAAACACAACAACAAACTTCTTTTTTTAGCAATTTCACAATTAGTAGTAAATTTGTTATTCTTTATAGTTTATGTCCAGTGTTAGGTAGTTTCCACTCACTAATTTATGTTTAATGAAAAAGCATAACTGTTGTCAAAAACCCCAAGTTTATATTCCCTTTTTACTAGTTTGAGCAGAGGCAAATTGATTTACTTGAGCTTTGCTGTCCTCAACTGTAAAATAGAAATGGTATAACTCTGTCATTATTAGATTTTTTTTTGGGGGGGGGGGGTGGTACTAGGGATGAAACCCAGAGGCATTCTACCTCCAAGCTACATCCCCAGTCCTATTTTTTTTTATTCTTTAATTGGAAACAGGGTCTCACTAAGTTGCAGAGGGCCTCACGAAGTTGCTGAGGCTGGCCACGAACCAGGATCCTCCTGTCTCAGCCTCCCAAGTACTGGGATTACAAGCGTGCACCACTACGCCCAGCTCATTAAAGCAGACAATGGACATAAATTAAAAAGTTCATGTCTCCATACTTATGCATACTTTTTTGTTGTTGTTGTTGTTACTGGGGATTGAACTCAAGGGCATTCTACCTCCAAGCTACATCCCCAGGCCTATTCTTTTTTTTTTTTTTTTTTTTTTTTTTGGTACTGGGGATTGAACTCTACCTCCAAGCTATACCCCCAGCCCTATTTTTTATTCTTTATTTTGAAACCGGGTCTCACTAAGTTGCGGAGTGCCTCACTAGGTAGCTGAGGCTGGCCTTGAACCCGGATCCTCCGGTCTCAGCCTCCCAAATGCTGGGATTACAAGCGTGCGCCACCACGCCCGGCTCCCAGGCCTATTCTTTATTCTTTATTTTGAAAGAGGGTCTAAGTTGCTGAAGGCCTCACTAAGTAGCTGAGGCTGGCCGTGAACCCGGATCCTCCAGTCTCAGCCTCCCAAATACTGGGATTACAAGTGTGCACCACGACTCCCAGCTTTATGCATACATTTTGAACAGTCAATCTCTTTGCCTCCTGAGGAATTCTTACTCATTCTCATCAGTACTCACTCCAATAGCACTTTCTCTGGGAAGAAACGCAAACATTCCTTGAAAAGACTATTCCTTCCTTAGTGCTCCCACACAATGTGGTACTCTACCCTCACTAAAGCTCTGAGGATCTTTGATGGTTCCCATTACTGGACACGACCCCACACATCTCCCCCCCCCCCCGCCTAAAAAAAAACCCGACAGCTTCCTGAGGAAAGGGATGGTTCTTAATCCCTTTATTGCCTATACTGCCTAAAACATAAAGGTTTTTCAGCAATGTTAGTTGAATTGAATTTTCAAAAACAAAAACCAAAAAAAAGCTAGATTATTAACATAGTCATTCCAAGGACTAGAGATGAATGATGTTTCATACAGATAAAACTAAAGTCTCTTTATTTTCTATAATAGACAACTATTATTCAAATAATAAAAAATCCTACACAGGGAACAAAAAAGTAAAGTATTGAACAGGAAGGGTGGCACACACTTATAATACCAGGACTTGGGAGCTGGGCGTGGTGGCGCACGCTTGTAATCCCAGCATTTGGGAGGCTGAGACCGGAGGATCCGGGTTCCCGGCCAGCCTCTGCTATCGAGTGAGGCATTCCGCAACGTAGTGAGACCCTGTTTCAAAATAAAGAATAAAAAATAGGGCTGGGGGTACAGCTCAGAGGTAGAATGCCCCTGAATTCAATCCCCAGTACCGCAAAAAAAAAAAAAATAATAATAATAATCATACCAGTACTTGGGAGGCTGAGACAGGACGTTTGAGCCCAGCCTCAGCAATTTAGTGAGACACTATTTCAAAATAAAAAATATAAAGGGCTGTGGGTGTAGCTCAGAGGGAAAATGCTCCTAAGTCCAATCCAAGTATTAAAAAATAAAAAAAAAAGTCAAGTATTTACTGTCAATTATACATACAGAATATGATGAATGCTAAGAAAATAAATGTACTTATCTTTCTTTAAACAAATATTTATTCTGCCTAATAAGTGTTTGGTGGGAGGACTACAGAGCCTGAGGCCTGGAGGACTATCTAGGATGGAATGGGGAACCACATGCACATACTCAGAGTGAAGACTACTACAATGTGTGCAGTGTGTGATGACACATTTGGGGAGGGCAGGAGAGGGGACCATCTGGAGGAGGGAATGTTTGAGCTGAGTTTTAAAGAGTAGAGAGAAATTTGCCAGGTTAAAAGGAGATAAGAGAAGAGACCAAAGGAGGAATAACAGAATTAGATGGGCCAATGAAATGGGAAATATATCGTGTCTTAAAGCTCAATATAATAACAGATTTTTTTTTTTTTAGGAGGCTGAGTCAGGAGGATTGCAGGTTCAAAGCTAGCCTCAGCAACATAGTGAGACTCTGTTTCAAAATAAAAATAAAATAGGGTTAGGGTGTAGCTCAGAGGTAGAATGCCTCTGGGTTCAATCCCCAGTACCACAAAAAAAGGAAAGAAAGAAAGAGAGAGGAAAAGAAGGAGGGAAGGAGAAAAAGGAAGGGAGGGAGGGAAAATAAGGAAGGGAGAAAGGCAGGCAGGAATTCATATTTCAATGAGTTTAGAGACTCCTAAGGGAACAGAATCTCATCTTAATCTCACATGCCAGGTTGCTTTTTGCCTTCTGCTGCATGAACTGCACTAGGACTGATGTAGTTTACCAATGTGACTAATTACATTAATGGTTGATTGTGATCAAAGCTATTAGGCTCAGGACATAAAAACAAACTACAAAGCCACCAAGTCTTAGTTCTATCGACAAAAACTACCCCCCCCCAGAAAAGCTTTTGTGAAATAGATCTATTCATCACGTAGCTTCATCTCATTTTATCTGTGCTCAAACCCATTCCCCTTCTATCTTTCCCTAATAAAACCTAGGCATAAGATTTCATCCATAAATATTTTTAAAATATTGAGTCATGCGTGGTGGTGCATCTTGTAATCCCAGTACTTGGGAGGCTGAGACAGGAGGATCACAGGTTGGAGGCCAGCCTCAACAATTTAATGACGCCCTCTGCAACTTAGTGAGACCCTATTTCAAAATAAAGAATAGCCAGGTGTGGTGGCACATGCTTGTAATCCCAGTACTTGGGAGGCTGAAACCGGAGGATCCAGGTTCATGACCAGCCTCAGCTACTTAGTGAGGCCCTCCACAATTTAGTGAGACCCTGTTTCAAAATAAAGAATAAAAAAAAATAGGACGGGGGTGTAGTTCAGAGGTAGAATGCCCCTGAATTCAATCCCCAGTACTGCAATAAATAAATAAATAAATAAATTGAAAATAAATAAGTAAAACAAATAAATAAATAATAAAATAGGGCTAGGCGTGGTGGTGCACTCTTGTAATCCCAGCATTTGGGAGGCTGAGACCAGAGGATCCGGGTTCACGGCCAGCCTCAGCGCCCTAATGAGGCACTCCGCAACTTAGTGAGACCCTGTTTCAAAATAAAAAGAATAAAAAATAGGGCTGGGGGTATAGCTCAGAGGTAGAATCCTCTGAGTTCAATCCCCAGTACTGCAAAATAAATAAATAAAATAAAATAAAATAGGGCTGGGGTGTAGCTCAGAGGTAGAATGCCCCTGGGTTCAACCTCCAGTACTGAAGAAAAAAAAAAGAAGAAAACACTGATTATCTCTTTCTCTGTAAAGTCTTCTCTAACCACACAGATGGATCAGATTTCTTCCTCTTCTTCCAATTAACCTGTTTTCACCAAATAAATTTATTGTCTAAACTAACTTTCCATGTGTATACATATTTTAGCATTGGTCTAAATTACAAACAACATAAAGGAAGTTACTGCATTTTCTTTTTTTTTTTTTTTTTGTGGTACTGGGAATTGAACTCGGGGGCATTCTACCTCTGAGCTATATCCCCAGCCCTATTTTTTATTCTTTATTTTGAAACCGAGTCTCACTAAGTTACGGAGTGCCTCACTAGGTAGCTGAGGCTGGCCTCGAACCCAGATCCTCCAGTCTCAGCCTCCCGAATGCTGGAATTACAAGCATGCGCCACCACGCCCGGCTAAATTACTGTATTTTCCTAATTTTGGGGGGGTGGTGGTGGTACTAGGGGTGGAACCCAGGGGGACCTTCTATCTTCAGGTTATATCCCAAGCCCTATTTATTTTTTATTTGTAAACAGGGTCTCACTAAGTTGTTGACAGGCTCACTAAATTGCTGAGGCTGGCTTTGAGCTTGTGATCCTCCTGTCTCAGCCTCCCAAGTACTGGGATTACAAGTGTGCACCACCATGCCTGACTATTTCCCTAAATCTTGTAGAAGGCAAATACATATGTGCTGATTGGCTGATGTGTGTGTGTATGCGTGCACGCACACACGTGGGTTACTGGGGATGGAACCCAGAGGCATTCTACCTCTGAGCTACACCCCCAGCCCTTCATTTTTTGTTTTCAAACGGGGTCTCCCTAGATTGCTGAGAGTCTAAGTTGCTGAGGTTGGCCTCCAACCTGCGATCCTCTTGTCTAAGCCTCCAAAATACTGGGATTATAGGTACGTGCCACCATGCATGCTCTGATTGGCTGACTTGATGAAAGGACTGTGTTAAATGAAAATTAAGACTGGGCACAGTTTTTTTCTGGGATGGTACTGGTGACTGAACCCAGGTCCTTGAGCATGCCAGGCAAGCACTCTATCATTGAGCTACATCCTCAGTTCTTTTTATTTTATTTTTCGACAGAGTCTTGTTAAATTGCTAAGTCTCAATCCTCTTGCCTTATCCTTCAGAAAAACTGGGAGTACAGGTATGTAGCATGGAGCTGGGCTGAGACTGGATGTTTTCGTCATCTTTCTGTCACTATGACCAAAATATCTGACAAACACAACTTAGGAAAAAAGGTTTATTGGCTCATACTCCTCCCCCACCCCTTTTTGGTGTGATATTGAGGATTGAACCCAGGAGCATTCTACCTCCAAGCTACACCCCTAGCCGTATATTATATATTTTTTATTTTGAAACAGGGTCTTGCTAGGTTAATGAGAGTCTCACTACCTGCTGAGGCTGTCCTTAAACCTGCGATCCTCCTGTCTCAAACTCCCAAGTACTGAGATTACAAGCGTGTGCCACCACACACCTGACTGGCTCACGATTTTATTTTTTATTTGTTTTTTTTTGCGGTACTGGGGATTGAACTCAGGGGCATTCTACCTCCAAGCTATTCCCCCAGCCCTATTTTTTATTCTTTATTTTGAAACAGGGTCTCACTAAGTTGCAGAGGGCCTTATTAGGTAGCTGAGGCTGACCGAGAACCTGGATCCTCCTGTCTCAGCCTCCCAAATGCTGGGATTACAAGCATGCGCCACTGGCTCTGGCTCACGATTTTAGAGGTGTCAAAAGTTTCAGTCCATGGTTAGCCAGCTCTAAGACAGAAATTGCTTGGCAGCAGGGCTTTAGGGCATAGTGGAAGAAAAGCTGCTCTCACCTATTGGCAGCCAGGAGCAGAACAGAACATGGCCAGTTACAGATATGTCCTCGATGCCACACCCTCTGTGACCAATCTTCCTGCATTTCCTAACACATGAGGTTTGGAGGGACATTCTAAATCCAAGTCATAACTGGGCAAACTTTTCTGAGGTTGAATTTGACATGCATGTCCTAGAAAAATGCATAATGTAAAAGTAACTTTAAAAGTTACATATTGGGTATAGTTTCTAAGTTCAAAGAACATATTACCAAGGATAGTTCTATGCACCATAGTTATTTCTTTGCCCTTCTTCTCCTCCTTTTCTTTCTCCTTACCCTTCATCTGAGATATAAAATGTAAAAGATCCTTAGGAAGGAGAGAGCAAAGAACTATGAACTCTTTGATCCCAAAACGGCATCTTATCCTTTATCCTATGTACCTCACATTTAGTAATTGCTTAAGGGGTATTTGCACAATGAATACATGGTTTTAGTATTTTTACTACTACCTTCCACAATTTCTTCAGAGTCATCCACAAAAAATTCCTTTAAAGGAGGCCTTTTGGGTCGTTTCAGAGTGTTGAGAAGCTGCTGGATTTTTGTGGACACTCTGCTATTGACAGGAACCCCTATAAGGGAAAAAGTGGTGCGTTAAATCCATTGACTTGAAGGATATTTTAGTTCTTCAATTCCTCAGCAGCTTTTATTTCTAATGGTATATGACCTTGCCCAGAATCTCACTCTATTTTTTTTTTGTTGTTGTTGTGGTACTGGGGATGGAACCCAGGGGCATTCTACCTCTGAGCTATACCCCCCAGCCCTACTTTTATTCTTTATTTTGAAACAGGGTCTCACTAAGTTATAGAGGGCCTCACAAAGTAGCTGAGGCTGGCTGCGAACCCAGATCCTCCAGTCTCAGCTTCCCAAGTACTGGGATTACAAGCATGTGCCTCTACGCCCAGCTTAATCTCACTCTATTTTAACTGGGCTAAATAGGTACCAGTATATATGCAATGAGTTTTATAACAGTAGAGAACAAATATGGTGTTATTACTAATACACTGCTTAAGGATTTCACCAAAGCTCTCTTTTCTCTTAGGGCATTCTTTTCACACTTGGTTTTTGGTTTGCAGTATCTTTTGGAAGCACCCACTGAGTGTGAACACATGTGGAGGAGTACTTAGGATGACCTGGAGAGAGTGGGCCAACCACAGGGTGGTTCTGCAGCTGCTGGGCCAGTCACTCAGGAGCCGCTGTTCATAATTCGAATGTTTTTAGTTTTCTGTACTCCCTATTTAGCTACCAAAAAGAACTCCCTACCATCCGCTGTATCCATAAGGCTGGACCTATTGGATCCTTTGTGCATGCCTTTAACTATCCCCGAAGGGGGCAGGTCAATATTTGCTGGGCGTATTGAGGACGATGATGATGAGGAAGAGGTAGTTGTAGTGACATCTGGGGGAGCAGAGAAATTCTCTAAGAGGGAGAGAACAAAACTTAGAATTATATGACATTAGTAATAACAACAACAACAAAAAAACTACATAGATAGGACATTAGCTCTTACAAAACAAGTTTTTACATCATAGTTTTACTATCAGTTTTCCAAAATTTTTACTTTCAAGATTTAGGCAGCCTTATTAAGACTGAATAACATAGCAAATGTTTCTCAAAAACATGTTCGACACAGAAAGGCTGGCAGAAATCCAGTATTATAAAAACAATCCTAACAAAATAAAAGTTACAAATGACTTCAAAACAGAACCAGAGTAAGACCCCAATTGGCTACTAATGTTCTAGCCTCTTGAACATTTCTTCATCATTATCATGGTTTATCTGCAATGTTTTCCCTTCTATCAAAGACCAAAATAGTATTTTGAGAATGGGTCAGATTGTCCAAGTTTCCAGGTAAAGGAAAACTAGATAAAGTACACTTATTAAATAACCCATAAGTTAATTGGATCTACTTGATAGACCTAAGTAGAGATTAAATAGTGTTATTGCATCTTACTGCATGGAGGAATTCTTTTTTTTTTTTTTTTTTGCGGTACTGGGGATTGAACTCAGGGGCATTCTACCTCCCAGCTATACCCCCAGCCCTATTTTTTATTCTTTATTTGGAAACAGGGTCTCACTAAGTTGTGGAGGGCCTCACTAGGTAGCTGAGGCTGGCCACGAAAACAGATCCTCTGGTCTCAGCCTCCCAAATGCTGGGATTACAAGCATGCGCCACCATAGTAAAGTAAGTGATATAAGTTGGAAGAGATCCATTCATGAAGGATGTGTTACCAAAGAAAAAGAAAACATCTACATGAGTAAGAAGAAAATTAGAAGTGAAATATATAATTTGTAAGAATAATGAGAAGTCATTAAAATTGTGAAAAAGGAAAAAAGGATAACAATTTCTGAAATCAACTTGAAGATAGAGTTTCTCTGTCCAAAAGGGCTATAAGTACTAGTATAACAGTTTAGAAAGTTTGAAATATACTAGCACAAGTATTTGCAGTATACCTTTCTGTAGGATAATGCGGTAACAAAAGCATTAAGAATGTACTTTTTTTTTTTTTTTTTTTTTTGCGGTACTGGGGATTGAACCCAGGGGCATTCTACTTCCAAGCTATACCCCCAAGCCTATTTTTTATTCTTAATTTTGAAACAGGGTTTCACTAAGTTGCGGAGGACATCAGTAAGTAGCTGAGGCTGGCCACAAAACTGCAATCCTCCTGTCTCAGTCTCCCAAGTACTGGGATTGCAAGCGTGCGCCACCATGCCTGGTTTACAATGTACACTTTTTTTTTGGTGGTACTGGGGATTGAACCCAGGGACATTCTACCTCCAAGCTACATCTCCAGCCCTATTTTTATTATTATTTTTTTTTTTTGGCAGTACTGGAGATTGAACTCAGGGGCATTCTACCTCCAAGCTATACCCCCAGCCCTATTTTTTATTCTTTATTTTGAAACGAGGTCTAAGTTGCGGAATGCCTCATTAGGTAGCTGAGGCTGGCCGCAAACCCAGATCCTCTGGTCTCAGCCTCCCAAATGCTGGGATTACAAGCATGAACCACCATGCCCAGCTCCCAGCCCTATTTTTTATTCTTTATTTTGAAACAGGGTCTCACTAAGTTGCGGAGGGTCTCACTAAGTAGCCGAGGCTGGCTGAGAACCTGCAATCCTGTCTCAGCCTCCCAAGTATTGGGATTACAAGCGTGTGCCACTATGCCCGGCAAGAATGTATGCTTTTATTTAACTCAGCAATTCAACTTTTAGAAACACATCCTAAGGAAATAAACAGACAAATGCACAAAGTTGTATGTTCAAGCATGTTAATTTCAATGGTCTACACTGTGCCAAAAAACTAAAGACACTAAAGAACAAAATGCCCAAAAGAAAAAAATGACTAAATAAACCACAGTTGTATGGTCATACAACAATAAAAATTATAGTATAACTGTAATGACATAAGAGATGTTCAGGATACACTAGTAAAGAAAGCCGATAATAACCTTTGCATTTAGGACAATTTAATTTTTGTAAAATCAAAACCAAAACCCCAGCCAGGCGTCCTGGCACATGCTTATAATCCCAGTACTTGGGAGGCTGAGACCAGAGGATCTAGGTTCATGGCCAGCCTCAGCTAAACTTAGTGAGGCCCTCCGCAACTTTGCAAGACCCTGTCTCAAAATAAAGAACAAAAAATAGGATTGGGGGTGCAGCTCGGAGGTAGAATACCCCTGGGTTCAATCCCCAGTACCGCAAACAAAACAAAAAACAAAGCCCCACAGATTCATATGGAAATAAATCTAGAATACATACTAAAGTGGTAACACCAAAGTGTTATTCTTAGGAAGTGGGATTGTAGTTTATTTTTCTTTACATGTGTTTTTAAATTTTCCTATCACGAGTATTAACTAATTCTAATAGAGCAAACTTCCGAAAACCAATTGTGTTGGATAAATGGTTTCTGTAACTGAAACTTCAGAGTCACAGAAGTAACAAAATAATCTGAGGACAGATGAAGTCATCTTGTTAACAAAAACACAAGTAATGTAACTGGGTATCAGGACAATACTTTCTATAAGTAAAAGTGCTCTCTTTTAGACAAATAAGGAAATAAGACCTCACTAACTATGGCTCTTGCTTAGAAAAGATGGTGAACATGGACATCTATGTGTAGCTGCTCTAGGAGGCTTAATGAACTATGGGGCAGAGATAAGGTGCAGGATAGGTCATTGGCAGTTATCATATGGCTTTTTAATGGTGATCATACCCCCGGGTTAGCTATTATTTTTTAAAATTATAATTTTCAACTTTTTTTTCAGAAATCAGTAATAGTATGAAGATATATATAAGGATACAAAAGGTCAATGAGGGGGAAATTAAAACACCAAAATGCAACTTATTGTCAAGAAAAATGGGAACACACCACAGATAAATAACACTAATGAACATTATTTAGTGCAATTTGTACTGACCAATTAAGCAAAAGTGGAGATCTGTATCTTTGTCTGCAGATGTCACAACTCTTTTTAAAACAAAGAAAAACATAAAGCAGAGCCAAGCAAAAGCTATACTCCATACAGTAGCATCAGCAACAGATAGCAGGTCACAGACTACCAACATCCTCAGCCTGCACACTCCATGTATAGCAATATCATAGCAGCAAGGACAATAAATCCAGTCTTTACGCTAAAGATAAAAGGGCCTCACTGATAATGAATTAGTGTAGAATTTGCTCGGGTTTAATGTTTTTAATTTGACAGAATATAAACAATAATCCTGGGGAAATCTAAGATATTACATATTTTAACACCTTTTAATATATGGAGCATTATTCAACTGGGATAAACCCACACTAAGACTGGTGTTGTATCTTGCAGCTTGAATATTGCGTATGGAAATAGATATGGCTTCAGGTGGGCAACACTATGCATACATGGTACCTATCATTCCTGAAACAAATGTATTGCTGGTGTTTCCTTCTTTGTCTCATTAATTGTCATGTTCTCTCTGATTATAGTTTTTTTAGGCCACATTGAAAAATCTAACACAAATTGTAAACTGTTTCCTGGATACTGGGTGCCAAATGGAACATAATTTGGGTTTTTTAGGTAGATCCAGCTCCTACCTATTCGAGTATTGGCAAATACATCAGCTAGAGACCCACTGGTTCCTTTGACCTCTCCGTGGGACAGCGTAGAAGATGCAGATGAAGAAGTGGACGATCCCTGAATTGAACGGTTGATCCAGGACTCTGCATTCTGTAAGCTCTGTTGCAAGGCAGCAGAGAGCGCGGCTTGGCGTCTCAGAGAGCCCTCATCTTCAGAGGCCGAAGACGTGTCTGTGTGGAATTAGAAAAAAAAAGGTTCTCGATCCTGCCTACAACAGAGACTTCAGTTCTTGTTCAGTGATCACACATTCGATCTTGACACCAGCAAAACATTGGCATTTTTAAGTTAGATTAATAGGTGAAAGTTCCTCAAGAATCTAAAGCTTAAAAAATAATACAGTAGACAGGCGTGGTGGTGCACGCTTGTAATCCCAGCATTTGGGAGGCTGAGACCGGAGGAGCCAGGTTCTCAGCCATCCTCAGTTACCTAGTGAGGCACTCCGCAACTTAGTGAGACTCAGTTTCAAAATAAAGAATAAAAAATAGGGCTGGGGGTGTAGCTCGGAGGTAGAATGCCCCTGAGTTCAATCCCCAGTCCCACAAAAAAAAAACAAACAAAAAAAACAGTCTGACTGTAGGTAAACTTTTAAGTTGTTTTTTGTTTTTTTTTTTAATTGAAGAACCTTTTAAATTCACTTACCATTTTTCTTTTTTGAGCTTAATTAGTATCTGAATCCTTCAAGTTCACCTACTTACAGTCAAGTAATATTGAAGAGCTTATAAATCTTCCTCAGACTCTTACTTAAAAGATCTTATAGCCGGGCGTGGTGGCGCACGCTTGTAATCCCAGCATTCAGGAGGCTGAGACCACAGGATCCAGGTTCAAGGCTAGCCTCAGCTACCTAGTGAGCCACTCCACAACTTATTGAGACCCGGTTTCAAAATAAAGAGTAAAAAATGGGGCTGGGGGTATAGCTTGGAGGTAGAACACCCCTGAGTTCAATCCCTAGTACCAGTACCGCAAAAAAAAAAAGATCTTATGACAGGTTGCTACATTGATTTTTACAATTAGTTTCTACTAAGAAGGAAATGATCTTGATAAGGAGATATAAAAACTTACTTAGCCAGGCGTGGTGGCACACACTTGCTATCCCAGTACTTGGGAGGCTGAGATAGGAAGATCACAGGTTCATTGCCAGCCTCAGCATCTTAGTGAGGCCCTCAGCAACTAAGTGAGAGTCTGTTCCAGAATAAAATAATAAAAATAGGACTGGTCTGAGAGTGTAACTCAGAGGTAGAATGTCCCTGGATTCTATCCTGAGTACCACAAAAAAAAAAAAAAAAGAAAGAAAGAAAAAAACTTACTCTTGTTTAAAACTTCTGTGGCAGCTGGGTGTGGTGGTGCACACTTGTAATCCCAGTACTTGGGAGGCTGAAACCAGAGGATCTGGGTTGGAGGCCTGCCTCAGCTACTTAGTGCAACCCTCCGCAACTTAGTGAGACCCTGTTTCAAAATAAAGAATAAAAAAAAGGGCTGGGAGTGTAGTTCGGAGGTAGAATGCCCTTGAGTTCAATCCCTAGTACCAAAAACAAACAAAAATCACTTCTGTGTCATAGTAAACTAGGTAGGATAAGAAGCTGTCCCTGGCCTGGTAGTATCATGGTTTCAGTGGAAAAGCTAGCTGGTCATGTGACACAGATCAGCTTTCCAAACAAGATAGGGGAGGGCACAGGATCTGGATTTCTCTCCTTAAGTCTCAGTCAGAGAAAAACTGTGAGAAATTCACTGATGTCTGTATTTAGCCTGGCTCTGACTTCAGGAAAATAAAGCCTAAATTAGAAATGGGGGGGGGGGGGTCAACCAAATATAGGTAAGCAAAAACTGAAGAAAAAGAGATCAGAAATTATTCTAGGCTCTAAGCTTGCAAAAGGTACAAGTTAAAGGGGGCATCTGGTTTGATGCAGGACAAACCCTTCTAAATTATTTGGGGAGGAGTGATTTATGATTTATAGATTGAATGAATTCATTCAATTTTTTTTTTTTTTTTTTTTTTTTTTTTTTTTTTTTTTTTTTTTTTTTTTTGCGGTACTGGGAATGGAACTCAGGGGCATTCTACCTCTGAGCTATACCCCCAGCCCTATTTTTTATTCTTTATTTTGAAACCGAGTCTCATAAGTTGCGGAGTGCCTCACTAGGTAGCTGAGGCTGGCCGCGAACCCGGATCCTCCGGTCTCAGCCTCCCGAATGCTGGGATTACAAGCGTGCGCCACCACGCCCGGCTGAATTCATTCAATTTTTATTTCTCATTTTTGTGTTTGTTTCACATCCCCATTCCATTTTATTTGTTTGTTTGTTTGTTTATTTAATTTTTGTACTGGGGATTGAACCTAGAGGAATTTACCTCCAATCTGTACTCCCAACTCTTTTTATTTTTTGTCCTGAAACAGTCTCACTAGGTTGCTAAGAGTCTCACTACACTACAGTGCTGAGGCTGTCCTAGAACGTAGTATGATCCTGGGCAAGCGCCCCCATACTCGGCTATCAATTCAATTTTTTAAAATTAAAAAATATAGCCGGGCGGGGTGGCACACACTTGTAATCCCAGTACTTGGGGTGCTGAGATCAGAGGATCCAGGTTTGTGGCCAGCCTCAGCTACTTAGTAAGGTCCTCCACAATTTTTTTTTTTGTGTGTGTGTGTGTGGTACTGGGGATTGAACTCAGAGGCATTCTACCTCTGAGCTATACCCCCAGCCCTATTTTTTATTCTTTATTTTGAAACCGAGTCTCACTAAGTTGCAGAGTGCCTCACTAGGTAGCTGAGGCTGGCCACAAACCCGGATCCTCTGGTCTCAGCCTCCCAAATGCTGGGATTACAAGCGTGCGCCACCACGCCCGGCTGGTCCTCCACAATTTAGTCAGATCCTGTTTCAAAATAAAGAATAAAAAATGGGACTGGGGGAGTAGTTCAGAGGTAGAAGACCCTTGAGTTCAATCTCCAGTACCGCAAAAAAAAAAAAAAAAAAATGAAACTGGTGATGCAGGTAATCACAACCACTTGGCAGGCTGAGCAGAAGGATGACAAATTCAAGCCTAGTACTGAGATTACACATGCTTGTAATCCCAGCATTTGGGAGGCTGAGACCGGAGGACCATGGTTTGCGGCCAGCCTCAGCTACTTAGTGAGGTACTCCGCAACTTAGTGAGACCCTGTTTCAAAATAAAGAATAAAAAATAGGGCTGGGGGTATAGCTTGGAGGTAGAATGACCTGAGTTCAATCCCCAGTACCGCAAAATAAATAAATAAACAAACAAACAAACAAATAAATAAAAAGTGCTGGGGGTATAGCTCAGATGTAGACATCCCTATTTTTTATTCTTTATTTTGAAACAGGGTTTCACTAAGTTGTGGAGGGCCTCACTAAGTAGCTAAGGCTAGCCACAGACCTGTGATCCTCCTGTGTCAGCCTTCCAAATACTGGGATTACGCATGTGCCACCACCGCCCAGCTTCCTTTTTTTAAGATATAGTAGCTAAAACGGGCCTGGGGGTACACACCTGTAATCCCAGTACTTGAGAGGCTGAAACAGAAGGATCACAGATTCAAGGACAGCCTCAGCAAGCAGTGAGACTCTCATCAACCAAGACCCTGGTTTCAAAATAAAATTAAAAAACAGGACTAGGGGTGTAGCTCAAAGGTAGAATGTCCCTGGGTTGAATCCCCAGTACCAAAAAGAAGAAAATAAAATCAGAATAACCCAATATTTACTTGGTTTTTGTTTGTTTTGGCAGTACTGGGGATAGAACCCAGGGGCATTCTACCTCCTAGCTACACCCCAGTCCTATTTTTTATTCTTTATTTTGAAACAGGCTCTCACTAAGTTGCGGAGGGCCTCACTCACTAAGTAGCTGAGCCTGGCCATGAATTCAGATTCTCCGGCCTCAGCCTCCCAAGTACTGCCAATATTTGTTTGTTTGTTTTTTGCAATACTCAGCTCCAATCTTCCTCCCTTCCTCCTTTTCTCCTTCCCCTCCCTCCCTTCCTTCCTTCCTTCCTTCCTTGCTTCTTTCCTTTCTTCCTTCCCTGGAAACTGAATCAAGAGGCATTACCTCCAAATTATACTCCCAACCTGATTTTATTTCTTATTTGGAAACAGGGTCTCACACTATGTTGCAAAGGGCCTAGCTAAATTGCTAAGACTGTCCTGGAACCTGTGATCCTCCTGTCTCAGCTTCCCGAGTACTGGGATTACAAACGTGAGTCACCATGCCCGGTATCTTTTTGTGTGTGTGTGGTACTGGGGATTAAACCCAGGGGCATTCTACCTCCAAGCAACACCATGGCCTTATTTTATTTTTATTTTTCAGTACTGGGGATTGAACCCAGGGGCATTCTACTATACCCCTAGCTCTATTTTTTTTTTTTTTTTTTTTAATTTAGAATTAGGGTCTCAGCCGGGCGTGGTGGCGCACGCTTGTAATCCCAGCATTCGGGAGGCTGAGACTGGAGGATCTGGGTTCGAGGCCAGCCTCAGCTACCTAGTGAGGCACTCTGCAACTTAGTGAGACTCGGTTTCAAAATAAAAGAATAAAAAATAGGGCTGGGGGTATAGCTCGGAGGTAGAATGCCTCTGAGTTCAATCCCCAGTACCACAAAAAAAAAAAAAAAAAAAAGAAACAGGGTCTCACTAAATTGTAAAGGGCCTCACTAAGTAGCTGAGGCTGTGATCCTCCTGTCTCAGCCTCCCAAATACTGGAATGTATAAATGTGCACCTGGCTTTATTTTAATTTTGAAACAAGGTCTCGCTAGGTTGATGAGAACTCACTACTTGTTGTGGCTGTCCTTAAATCTGTGATCTTCCTGTCAGCCTCCCAAGTACTAGGATAACAGGTGTGTGCCATCACATCCAGCTCTATTTTTTACTTACTTATTTATTTATTTTTTATTTTGGAGGTACTGGGGATTGAACCCAAGGGTATTCTACCTCTGAGCTACACCTGCAGCCTAGGTTTTATTCTTTATTTTGAAACAGGGTCTCACTAAGTTGCGGAGGGCCTCACTAAGTAGCTGAGGCTGCCTGTGAACCTGTGATCCTCCTATCTTAGCCTCCCTAGTACTGAGATTACAAGTATGCGCCACCACACCCGGCTTATTTTTTATTTTTGAAACAGGGTCTCACTAAGTTGCTAAGGACCTCACTAAGCTGCTGAGGCTGGTGATGAATCTGTCATCCATCTGTCTCAGCCTCCCAAGTACTAGGATTACAGGCATGTGCCCACCAAGCCCTGCTCATGACTAAATTTATGGAAAATTGGTTTCATTATGTTTCTGTATTGGAACAGATAAATAATTAGGCACATTGTTTAATCAGTTACCTAATTTGCCTGTCAGCCCTCAGACTGTTTAATGATATACAGCTATAGAGAGACAAAACATGGCTTTGGTGTCAGTCTTCCATCCTAACTCTTGAATCCACCACTAAACTAACCATGTGATGTGGGAATAAAATTACCATTTCCAAATTTGTTTGCTTGTTTATCCATTCACCAAATATGACTAATTATGAGTTGACAGGAATAAGATCTTGAGCAAAATGACATAGTCCAGCAAGGCATAATGGTACACACCTGTCATCCCAGTACTTGGGAAGCTGAGACAGGAGGACTGCAGGTAGCCTCAGCAATTTAGTGAGACCCTGCTTCAAAATAAAAAATATCCGGGCGTAGTGGTGAACGTTTGTAATCCCAGTACTTGGGAGGCTGAGACCAGAGGATCGCAGGTTCGCAGCCAGGCCCAGTTACTTAGTGAGACCCTGTTTCAAAATAAAGAATAAAAAATAGGACTAGGGGTGTAGCTCAGAGGTAGAATGTCCCTGGGTTCAATCTCCAGTACTGCAAAAAAAAAGGGGGGGGGGGCTGGGAGTGTAGCTCAGGAATAGAATGTTCCTGGGGCCAATTTCTAGTGGAAGGAGGAGGAGGAAGAGGAGGGAGTCCATATCTACCCTCATAGGTGTTCAGAAGCAGCTGACCAGGGAACTAAAACCTACCACACATTCCCTTATGGACTTACAGCCCCCTTTTCAGAGGAAAAAAAAAAAAAAAGAAAGCAAGAAAAGAAAAAATCACCAAGTGCCTCCTGGATGCTTCCAATGTGCCCCGACTTTATTCAGTAACCCTCCAACTGCACCTAAGGCTACTATCACCCTCCAAGATTGACCCAACATCCCCTCTGGGAGTGGTATCATTGACTTTGGAAATCTATGAGTTCTAAACCAAGGCTTGCAGGGTATCTTAGAATTTGTTTTGAGGTATATAGGGGTAAAGAGAACAATGTCAGGCAGGGAGGACCTGCACACGAGAAAACAAGAAATGTTTGAAAATCTTTTCTAGCTGGTACTGGAGATTTAATCTAGAGATATTCTATTTCCTAGTTACACCCTCAGTCTTTTCTTTTCATTTGGAAACAGGGTCTGACTAAGTTGCTAAGGCTGGATTTCAACCTGCGATCTTCCTATCTTAGTCTCCTAAGTACTGGGTTTATAGGCATGTGCCACCATACCTGGTTATATTTGAAAATTTTAAAGAAAATAAGACTAGCCAATGTACAGAATGCAAAATTGATAATGATGACAGATGAGACTGTACATGTACACAGCACTGGATTGACGGGCATGCCCACAGGAGTGCCAGAACAAAGTAGCAGGCAAATACATGCTAGTTTCCCCTTCACCATCAGGAGGAGAGTTAAAAGGGTATTTGTTGCTGGGCACAATGGTGCATTCCTGTGATCCTAGTATTTAGGAGCTGAGACAAGAAGACTGCAGGTTCAAGACCAGCCTCAGGAACTTAGCTAGACCTTGTTTCAAATGAAAGCTTAGCCAGCTGTGGTGGCGCATGCTTATAATCCCAGTACTTAGGAGGCTGAGACAGGAAGATTGATCATAGGTTCACAGCTAGCATAAGCAAGTAATGAGACTCTCATCAACTTAATGAGACCGTGTCAAAATAAAACAAAATAGGGCTGGGGGTATAACTCAGAGGCAGAATGTGGCTGGGTTCAATCCCCAGTACCACCCCTGCCCCCCCAAAAAAGTATTACAAAGAAATCAAAATGAAAACTTATAAAGGGCTAGGAGTAAGCTGGGAGTGGTGGCTCACACTTGTAATCCCAGTACTTGGGAGGCTGAGACAGGAGGATAGCAGGTTCAAAGCCAGCCTTGGCAACTTCACGAGTCTCTCAGCAACCTAGTGAGACCCTGTTTCCAAATAAGAAATAAAATCGGACTGGGGGTAGCTTAGAGGTAGAATGCTTCTGGGTTCAATCCCCAGTACTAAAAAAAAAGTGGGGGGGGGCCTGGCTAGGGACGTAGCTCAGATGTAGAATGTCACTGGGTTCAATACTCAGTATGAAATAAAAAGGGGGGTGTTCGTTTCTTTGGGCTTTGTAACAGCATCTAAAATTTTCCCTAAGAATAATTTAAATAGCTAGTTCCTAGGCAGAAGAAAACCATACTAAACCCATAAAGAAAAAGAAAAGAAACCAGACTATTCTAATTATGCAACGTGACAAATGGGGTGGCCTTTATGAATATCTCCCAGCATAAGCTCACAGACTCAAAACCTAGTTAGCTGGTAAGGCTTAATGATGATTATGTCTTAAGTTCACACCAAATTTAAGCACTGTTTGGGTACTATGTCCTTTTAAAATCAAAATGAACTCCCGTAAATATTATTTGGGAGCTGGGCACGGTGGCACATGTTTGAAATCCCAGTACTTGGGAAGCTGAGACAGGAGGATTGCAGCTTTGCGGCCAGCCTCAGCTACTTAGTGAGGCCCTCCACAACTCAGTGAGACCCTATTTCAAAATAAAGAATTAAAAAATAGGGCTGGGGGCCGGGCGTGGTGGTGCACGCTTGTAATCCCAGCATTCGGGAGGCTGAGACCGGAGGATCCAGGTTCGCAGCCAGCCTCAGCTACCTAGTGAGGCACTCCGCAACTTAGCGAGACCCCGTTTCAAAATAAAGAATAAAAAATAGGGTTAGGGGTATAGCTTGGAGGTAGAACGCCCCTGAGTTCAATCCCTAGTACCGCAAAAATAAATAAATAAATAAATAAAAATAAAGAATAAAAAATAGGGCTGGGGGGTGTAGCTCAGAGGTAGAATGCCCCTGAGTTCAATCCCCAGTACCACAAAATAAATAAATAAATAAAAAATAAAAAATAGGGCTGGGGGTGTAGCTTGGAGGGAGAGTGCCCCTGGGTTCAATCCCCAGTACTGCATACACACACACACACACACACACACACACACACACACACACACTTGGGCTTGTCCTGGTGGCACAAGCCTATAATCCTAGTACTTGGGAGTTTGAGACTGGTGGATCACAGGTTAGAGGCCAGCCTCAGAAACTTAGCAAGGCCAGGAGTTAACTTAGTGATACCAGATTTCAAAATAAAATAGGAAGCTGGGAATGGTAGCGTATGCCTGTAATCCCAGTAGTTGGGAGGATGAAACAAACAGGAGGATTGCAGGTTAGAGGTCAGCCTCAGCAACTTAGTGAGGCTCTTAGCAAGTTACCCAGAGTCTGTTTCCAAATAAAAAATAAAATAGGGCTGGGGGAATAGCTCAGAGGTAGAATGTCCCTGGGTTCAATTCCTAGTGCCAAAACAACAACAAAAAAGTATGTTCAAAGTATAACAATATCCTAGTATGTCGATGGGTACTATTTTTATATGTAGAAATACTGGCAGGTAAATGTCTCCTTGTCTTCTAGCCCTAAGAATTACTATAGCCACTGGCCAAGTAGGGCCTTGTGTGGACACATTTAAGCTTCTTTCTACCCAACCCAGTTGAACAGTTTACTGTGCTTTAGGATCACTGTGTAATTTATCTGGTTACCTGTGTACACTCTCAGAATGCAGCAAAGATTAAGTACTCAAGGGTTCAGAAAAAGCTCAGAGGGGAAAAATAAATAAATGCTGTAGTTTCTGCATTGTGTTTTTCCATATGAATGAATAACAGTACAACACAAGAACCTCTACAAAGAAAGAGCTAATTGCTTCATGACATTAGTAAATGATTTCAGCATAAAAAGGGAACGGGATGGCAATAATTTAAGCAGTCTAAAGGACTCTGAAAAAGGCCACACGCACTGAAAGAACAATAGATTGCTACCAATTTAAAGAACTTAAAATTTCCAATCCACATAGAAATTAGTGTATACATCAGCAAGTAGATTTTAGGCTGACTGACATCTCATTTTTTTGAGAGTGACTTCTGATCAAAAGACAAGTTATTTCCCATGCCAACTATTTACCATATTTACAGAATATATTCAGAATACATACTACAAACAAAGCCACGATTGTGTGTGTGTGTGTGTGTGTGTGTGTGTGTGTGTATGTGTGTGTGTGTGTGTGTTACTGAGGATGGAACCCAGGGGGGCCTTCTATCTCTGAGCTACACCCCCAGCCCAATTTTTTTTTTTTATTCTTTATTTTGAAACAGGGTCTCATTAAGTTACAAAGGGCCTAAGTAGCTGAGGCTGGCCACGAACCTGTGATTCTCCTGTCTCAACTTCCTAAGTACTGGGATTACAAGTGTGAGCTACCATACCCGGCTCTGAAGCCATGATTTATGACAAATTATTCTCCTTAAGTTCCTTTTTTTTTTTTAAATTGGGATTGAACCCAGGGGTGTTCTACCTCCGAGCTATACCTGCATCCCTATTTTATTTAAAAACAGGTCAGCCAGGCATGATAGCGCACACCTGTAATCCCAGTACTTGGGAGACTGAGCTAGAAGGATTGCAGGTTCAAGGACAGCCTTAGCAACTAGTTAGACTTATCAACCTAGGGAGACCCTGTTTCAAAATAAAAATAAGAAAACAGGGCTGGGGTGTAGCTTTGAGGTAGAATGCCTCTGGGTTCAAACTCCAGTGCCATATATATATATATATATATATATATACACACACACACACACACACACACACACACACACACACGATAAAAATAAAAAGGTCTCACTAAATTGCTAAGGGCCTTGCTAAAGTGCTGAGGTTGGCCTTGAACCTGAAATCTTCCTGTCTCAGCCTCCTATGTACTGGGATTACAGATGTGCACCACCATACCTGGTTTACATCACTTTAGTGGCTGGCCAATAATGTTAATCATCTTCTTCTTCCTTGAATGCAGCCTCAGTATTCTAAACTTGTGTGTTTCAGGGGCTATCAGAGTAGATATATAGGATAAAATCTATCTGATATGCCTGGGTTAGGCTGTAACAGGTGTTAGCTGATATAGGCTTAAACTGCAACAGGAAGAGGAGACAACCAACTTTCTTAACTGAGAAACTTGGAGAGAATGGATTTCTGATGTGAGAATGGTAAATTCTATCTGCTAAAATGGAAAGTGCTGACAGAGGCCTTATGATATAGTTCTTCCCACATTCCCTCAGTAGAGCTAAGTATCTGTACTAGGCATGTGCATAATTGTTGAATGACAACATCAAGATCTATTCCATGTGGGAGCTGCGTGAGAAATCACTCTGCAGATGCCCTCAATGTTTCCTCTTGTTGTTAAACTAGTCTTCTACTTGACAACATAGATATCCCTAATAGCACATTGGGGGCTCTCAAATACTATTCAGAGACTCCCCAGAACAGAAGATAAATGGATATAGAATCTTTTTATTATTCTGCTCTACTGAATACAGGTCTCAGAAGAGAGGACCACATCTTTATAATCATAAAATTATTAAAATCCACAAAGTGATCAAGATCATTATGCTACATCTTCAAGGCTACAGAGTGGATCATTAGTGTTTAGAAATATAGAGGCAAGTCAGGCGTGGTGGCACACACTTGTAATCCCAGCATTCGGGAGGCTGAGACCGGAGGATCTGGGTTCGAGGCCAGCCTCAGCTACCTATTGAGGCACTCCGCAACTTAGTGAGACTCGGTTTCAAAATAAAGAATAAAAAATAGGGCTGGGGGTATAGCTCAGAGGTAGAACGCCCCTGAGTTCAATCCCCAGTACCGCAAAAAAAAAAAAAAAGAAAGAAATATAGAGGCAGAGCCGGGCATGGTGGCACACGCTTGTAATCCCAGCATTTGGGAGGCTGAGACTGGAGGATCCAGGTTCGCAGTGAGCCTCAGCTACCTAGTGAGGCACTCCAAAATTTAGTGAGACCCTGTTTCAAAATAAAGAATAAAAAATAGGACTGGGGGTTTAACTCGGAGGTAGAAAGACCCTGAGTTCAATCCCCAGTACCGGGAGAAAAAAAAGAAAGAAAGAAATACAGTGGCCTACAGTGAATTCCAAAGGACTATGGACTCATTCAGTGATGAACAGCTGCGAATTGTTCTAGAGCTAGTAAATTCCCCTCAGGCAGTGACCATTGTAAAAGGGGATAAAAAGGGTTTCCCTTCCTTTTGAGCATTTTCAAGATCCTTTGCTGCACTTTCACATTTAACCCAAAGCCATGAGAACAGCCTATGCTCTGAAACTACCTCGCTTTAATACAACTTCGAAGACGCTTGTTTCTAAGAACTATACATCATGTTGCTCCCTACCCTTTGCCATTTACTGTAGTTGAGCCTTCAGCCATTCTGCAGTGGAATCTGCCAACAAGAATGGCTACTAAACTGAGAGCCCCCTTTGTCCCTAAGGACCCAACTTGTACTGTACTAATGTAGAGGGCAACCTCTCCAAGATTTTGAATGAGTGGGTTTGAAGTATGCACCATTATAGACAAAAATGCCTCACTGTGATAGTCTGCTAGAGGTATCCTGTGCTAGATTTTGAGAAACACTTGAAGCCACAGAGCTATTTCTCTTTCAAACATATTGACACCATATATGTGAAGAAAAAAGCACAGAGTTAATGAGCTCACAGCACACCCAAATGCTCTGAGAAAGCCTGGATCAGAGAATAGAATCAGTATGAATAGCTCAACAGTGTGACAGCTATGAATAAAAACCAGTCATAAAAACGCAACTTTCCTAGGAATCTCCCCAAAGATACAGTAGTCCAAAATAGTATGGGAAAATTTTCCCCCAAGATTTCATTAGCAGTAACACAATAACACAGAGACAGACAGACACTGTACTGAGGCTCTTAAATAGATTTACTATCTTTAGTCTCAGAAGCCTATATCAAGATATTGTGTAAGATTTTATCTTTTTTTTTTTTTTTTTTTTTTGCAGAACTGGGGATTGAACCCAGGGGCAATCTACCTCCAAGCAACACCCCTAGCCCTATATTTTATTCTTTGTTTTTTTTTTTTTTTTTTAAACAGGATCTCATGAAATTGCAGAGGCCCTCACTAAGTAGCTGAGACTAGCTGCTAACCTGAGATCTTCCTGTCTCAGCCTCCCAAGTGCTGGGATTACAAGCGTGCACCATTATGCCTAGCAGAGATTTGATGTTTAAAAAAAAAATTTTTTTAAGGTTAGGAAAAAAAAAAACTTGGGCAAAGATTCTGAACAGATGAAATAATTTAAGGCTGTTCCAATTGTTTCTCAAATATGAAGTTATAACTTTTTTTTTTTTTCCCCTATGTAGTACTGGGGATTGAACCCAGGGGCATTCTACCTCTGAGCTACACTCCTAGCTCTATTTTTTATTTTTATATCATAACAGGGTCTCACTAGGTTGATGAGAGTCTCACTACTTGCTGAGGCTGTCCTTGAACCTGTGATTCTCCTGTCTCAGCCTCCCAAGTACTGGGATTACAAGCGTGTTCCACTACGCCCAGCTATGAAGTTATAACTCTTAAATTTACTTGAGGAAGCTGGGCATGGTGGCACATGCTTGTAATCCCAGCATTTGGGAGGCTGAGACCAGAGGATCTGGGTTTGAGGCCAGCCTCAGCTACTTAGTGAGGCCCTCCACAACTTAGTGAGACCCTGTTTCAAAATAAAGAATTAAAAATAGGGCTGGGGCTGTAGCTCAGAGGTAGAATGCCCCCGGATTCCATCCCCAGTACCATAAAAAAATTCCTCTGATGAAGGGGAATGGGATGAAGATGTCTAATTCTCACTGATCTCAGGACCCCATTATAAAAATTATATTCTTAACAATATGTAAGCATATATAAAATATATTATTACACACATATTTTCAGATCTACTACAAATGTCTATGAGTGCTCTCCCATGGTCTTTAATGACACATAAATCTCAAGTTCACCCACTACTATGACTGCTCCAGATCTAGGACCAAAGTAAATGATTTCGCATCATACTTTGGGTGTCCATGAAAATGATATTTAATCACAGCAGGACTTTGGCCTGTAGTTATTTATGACTACATGAGTTTGGGGGTTACAAAAGAGATGCTGGAAATTGAGAAGAAAAGGCATATTTAAAAACAGCTTAACCCTTAAAATTTATTTTTGTGTGCTGTTTAGGAGGCAAGAGTCAAAACCTCCCACCTTTGCAGAATGCTTTTATATACCTTCCATGATGCAGAGTGAGTTTCAACTTATATGTCAGAAAGAAAAGGCAGAACTTATTTCAGGAAAATCAAGACAGTAACTGTCAGAGAAAAAAAAGTTTGGGTAAACCTACCGGGAGGTGTACAGGCATCAGCAGGAGACTGGACAAATGTGGACCGCCTTTTCGTGGGCATGGGCAAAGCCATTTTCTGTTCTTTGTGCTTTGCCAGTGCGGCTTGAACTGCTTCAGTGTGGATATCTGAAAAGTCAAACAGATGCATTTATTTGCATTTATCCTGGCTTGTTACCTGTTTACTGCTGTGGGGTAAACTACCAGTGCCTCAATTGTTAAAAAACAAAAGGGGTGATTTTTATTTATCTTTTGATTTAGACCAAAAAAAAAAAGCAAAAATAGAAACAAAAGAAGTCAAGGATAACTTCACAGAGCAGGAAAATGAATCCAGACTGATTATGGGACTGTCTGACATAGGAGACAAGGAGTTGATCAAGGTGGGGGTGGAGACGGTCTCACATGCATCTATGTCAGGGGAACCTCACCTCTAAATGAAACAAGTGCTGTGTGGGTGCCTAGAGGAGACTTGCATTTTATTTTTTTTTTTTAAGAAGCTTAGGGAGCCGGGCGTGGTGGCGCACGCTTGTAATCCCAGCATTCGGAAGGCTGAGACCGGAGGATCCGGGTTCGCGGCCAGCCTCAGCTACCTAGTGAGGCACTCCGCAACTTAGTGAGACTTGGTTTCAAAATAAAGAATAAAAAATAGGACTGGGGGTGTAGCTCGGAGGTAGAATGCCGCTGAGTTCAATCCCCAGTACCACAAAAAAAAAAAAAAAAAAAAAAAAAGAAGCTTAGGGAGCCAGGCATGGTAGCGCATGCCTGTAATCCCCATACTTGGGAGGCTGAGACAGGAGGATCACAGGTTCAAGGACAATCTCAGCAAGTAGTGTGACTCTGATTAACCCAGCAAGACCCTGTTTCCAAGTAAGAAATAAAATCGGGCTGGGGGTGTAACTCGAAGGTAGATGCCTCTGGGGAACGAAAGAAAGGAAGGAAGAAAGGGAGGGAGGGAAGGAGGGAGGGACTTGGTTGAGATCCCTCAATACTATGTCACAGGAAAACAAGGAATAATTTTGATCTAGAATAACATAAGGACAAGCCAGGCATGGTGGCGCACACTTATAATCCCAGTACTTGGGAGGCTGAGACAGGAGGATCCCGGTTCAAGGCCAGCCTCAGCTACTTAGTGACACCCTCCACAACTTATTAAGACCCTGTTTCTTTTGTGTGTGCTTGTGTGTGTGTGTGTGTGTGTGTGTGTGTGTGTGTCTTAGATTTTTTTTAAATTCAGCATGGATTTTTTATACATTTCTTGAGTACAACAGGGTTGCATATACATTTACGACATATCAATCATTGTCAGAGCACAATTAGCACCACTTCTTCATTTTCCACGTATAGCCCACATTCCTAACATAGCCTCTGTAAGCCCCTGTTTCAAAATAAAGAATAAAAAAAAAAATAGGACTGCGGGTGAAGCTCGGAGGTAGAGTGCCCATGAGTTCAATCCCTAGTACCGCAACAACAAAAAAAAGGAAAAACATAAGGACAGATGTTACTTGTTTGTGGCTGTGGCTACAAATAACTCAGCTTTATCTATGTGTCAAATAGGAATCTCAAAATTAACATATCCAAACAGAACTCTTGATTCTCTATTCCCACTGCAAATTTCACTTTATTACTACAAAATAAGATCATACTGTACTTCTGATTTTTCTTTTTAATTTGCAGTATTGGGGACTGAACCCAGGGGCATTCTACCTCCAAGCCGCCCCCCCTTCTTTTTTTTTTTTGAAACAGGATCTCGCTACTTACTAAAGCTATCCTAGAACCTTCAATCCTCCTGTCTCAACTTCCTGAGATTACAGGCTTGTGTCACCACACCCAATTCTGTACACAGTATTCTGTATTTTGCTTCTCCTCCCCCTCTACACTAGGGATTGAATCCAGGGGACATTCTACCTCTGAGCTATGGCTCTGTATTTTTTTTTTTAACTTACAAAATCTTACTGGCTGTAGGGTATCAACTGAGATAAATAAAAAACCAAACTGGCTTCCCAGTTCACAACAATTTCTTCTTATGTACAAATGGCCTTGCTCCGCATGTTACCTGTCCTTCCAAGTCACTCAGTGCAGTGTCAATGCGCCCTCATAATAAGAGTTAGACCAGTCAAACAGTCAGATCCTTTTTATTTTTTGCAGTACTGGGGATTGAACTCAGGGGCATTCTACCTCTGAGCTATACCCCCAGCCCTATTTTTTATTCTTTGTTTTTGTTTTTGCGGTACTGGGGATTGAACTCAGGGACGTTCTACCTTTGAGCTGTACCCCCAGCCCTACTTTTTATTCTGAAACCAGGTCTCATTAAGTTGCGGAGTGCCTCACTAGGTAGCTGAGGGTGGATGCGAACCCGGATCCTCCCGTCTCAGCCTCCCAAATGCTGGGGTTACAGCGTGCGCCACCACGCCCGGCTCTATTTTTTATTCTTTATTTTGAAACAGTGTCTCACTAAGTTGTAAGTTGCAGAGTGCCTCACTAGGTAGCTGAGGCTGGCCCTGAACCTGGATCTTCCAGTCTCAGCTTCCCAAATGCTGGGATTACAAGCATGTGCCGTCACGCCCGGCTCTTCTCTCATCCTTTCTAGAGATTTCTCAGCAGTTCTACTATTTGCTTCTGTGACCCATCCCCAGGGATTTAGCATGGCCTGAGTTGGCAAACGTTTCTTGCAATCAAAGGATTCCATGAATGTACCATAATTTATATATATATACTTTTATTGATGCATTATAGTCTCATATAATGTAGTTCATAGCTATGGTGACATACATGCACACAGCACTTGGAGAGCTTCCCCTGGTTCCCTCTCCCCTTCCCTCTCTTCCCCATACAGGGTACCACGCCTGGCTGACAATGGTGTTCTTGAATGTACATGAGTGATTCCTTCATTGATTGTCCCTCTCCCCTAGACCACATCTCTGGCTCCACTCCAGTTTCTCCTTTATCTGGAGTCCCTCTGGTATTCCAATTACTCCCTAGCTTCTGCATAGGAGAGAAAATATATGTCCCTTCACTTTCTGTGACTGGCTTATCTCACTTAACATAATATTCTCCAGGTCTATCTATTTTCCTGCAAATGGCATATTTTTGTTCTTTATTGTCAAGTAGAATGCTACTGTGTGTATATTCATAATTTTGTAATCCATTCATCTGTTAATGGACACCTAGGTTGGTTCCATAATTTGGCTATTGTGAATTGTGCTGCTATGAACATGGACATGCACATATTACTATAATTACCTGATTTCAGTCCCTATGGAAAGATACCCAGGAGTGGTATAGCTGGATCATATGGTGGATCCATTCCCAATTCTCTGAGGAATCTCCATACTCATCTCTGTAAGAGCTGAACTAATTTGCAATTCCACCAACAGTGGAGAAGAGTTCCAATTGCCCCATATCCTCATCAGCATTTATTGTTTTTTGATTCTTGACAACTGCCATTCTGATTGGAGCTAGATGAAATCTCAGTGTAGTTTTGATTTGCATCTCCCTGATTGCTAATGATATTCAGCATTGTTCCTGTATTTGTTGGCCATTTGTATCTCTTCTTTTGTGAAGTATCTATTTAGTTCAATTACTTTTTTTTTTTTTGTGGTACTGGGGATTGAACACAAGAGCATTCTATCTCAAAGCTACACCCCCAGTCCAATTTTTATTTTGAAACAGGGTCTCACTAAGTTGTGGAGGGCCTCACTAAATAGCGGAGGCTAGAAAGCTGGGCGTGGTGGCGCACGCTTGTAATCCCAGCATTTGGGAGGCTGAGACAGGAGGATCCATCCGGGTTCGCGGCCTGCCTCAGCTACTTAGTGAGGCACTCCACAACTTAGTTAGTCCCTATTTCAAACTAAAGAATAAAAAATAGGGCTTGGGTTATAGCTCAGAGGTAGAATGCCCCTGAGTGAGTTCAATCGCCAATACTGCAAAAAAAAAAAAAAAAAAAAAAAAAC
>PVLC010014993.1:0-38124 GCA_004027655.1 Graphiurus murinus
AACAGAAAGATGTGGCAAAAGTCTACCACAGCTGTAGCCCATAAACATGTGAGATGATTAACTTCATTAATAATCAAGGCAATGCACATTAAAAGCCCAGTGAAATACCACTACGACTCACAAGATGGGCAAATGTGTGAAAGTCTGACAGTATCAAGCCTCAACAAGGATTTATGAGTCCATTGGGAACGCACAACCAGTGGAAGGAATATAGATACTTCGGAAAATAGTTTGGCATTGTCTAGTAAAATTGAAGTAGGATCCAGTAATTCTATCATGATACAGATAATCGAAGACAATGCAATCCAATTCAGTAACCACTAGCAACTAGTGTAACCACAGAGGCAGTGAGGTGTGGCTAGTCTGCAATGTGCTATAAGTATCAATTATTTACTGGGTTTTGGACATAGTACTAGGGGACAAGATACTGTAAAATATTTCACTAATGACTTTTACATTGAAATTATGTTCTTTTGTATATACTGGGCTAAATGAAATATATTGTCAAAATTCATTTCATCGTACGTTTTTTTAATGTGACTACTAGAACATTTAAAATTACTTATGTGGTTTTCACTTGTGACTTCCCTTCTATTTCTGTTGGACAGTGCTGCCCTCGAGAGACTCTTGCACAGGTGTGTGAAGACACATATAAAACAGCATTCACAGTGGCATTGTTCACAGTTGCAAAACAGAGCAAAACCAAACCATAAACACTGGGAATAGCCCAAATGCCCTTCAACAGTAGAATGAATATGTAACCTGTAGTATATTCAGACAACAGAAGGGTAGACAGTAGCAAAAACAAAAGAGCAAGAGCCTCATGGATCTACACAGATGAATCTTAAAGAGCATGCCAACTGAAAGAAACAAGTCCAGAATAATATATAGACCATGGTTCCATTGATCCCCCTGATATAAAGGTTCAAAAAAACATAGATGATAAAAATAAAAAGAAAGGTTAATACAATTATTAAGATAGTGTTTACCTAGCCAGACATGGTGGTACATGCCTATAATTCCAGTGATTGGGAGGTTGAGATGAGAGGATCACAGACTGTAGCCTCAGGGTCTTAGTGAGGCCCTCTTTCAAAATAAAAAGGACTCGGGGTATAGCTCAGAGGTAGAATGCCCCTAGGTTGAATTCCCAGTTCCAAATCGATGGTAGATGATAGATGATAGATAGACAGACAGACTGACATTACCTCTGGGAGTGGAGGACAGATTGCTCACGAGCAGAAGCACATTAAGGTATTGGTGATGTTAAGTCTGGGTTGTGGCACTCAGATGGTTTTTATTATTTTTCTTTAAGCCATACATATGTCTATATTCTCTTCCGAAAGTGTCATATTTCACAGTTAAAAAGTAAAAGAAGAAAAAAATCGCCTTTGTTTAAAAAAAAAGACAACTAGGTGGGACTGTACTTGTGAGGTTGGTAGCAGTTTGCTGGGAAGGACTGGAAGCCATAGTCCTGGGTGAGGTCTAGAGAATAGAAATCTTGTCTGGATATTTCCAGAGCTTTCACTTGTTGGTCAATAACACACTAAAAGGCAATTTTACCTGGCTCTCACCAATCCTAAAGCAGCAACCAGACCTTGGTTTGTAGAGCTTTGAACCAGCTTCCCAGTGCCATTCAGGACCTGGGTCAGTGCAACCCAGACAAGTTCTCATCAGTTAGCTCTTCCCAGAATGTTCTCTCATAATTGATCTGACCTCCAAACTAAGCCTTTCCCTGGGGCTTAATTTCACCTGAGTTCTTCCAGGGAATAGGAAATATTTTATAAGCTTTAAATTTTAATATACTAATGGCCACATCTGATTTTTCACTTCACTTGTTAGAAGTCTGGCACATTTGTTTTGTTTATTGTGTTGTTATTATTGCTGTTATTTAGGCTACTTGGAGTCCCTGTGAAGCCAGGTACAAGGGGAGGAGATGTTTTCTGGGCAATTACAGAAGAGAAAGAGTTCTAAGTCACCCACATGCTATTGGTAAGCAGTGACAGAAGAAACTTCAAACCTTGGGGATGGTTGAACATGGTTCTTTACTAAAAACTGGGCAGCAATGGTGTGTGAAGGTGATTGGTCCATTCCTTCTTGATTTCTTTACCTCCTTATGGTCTCTTGCCCAGAGGAAGCAAGGATTAAAGGGAGAGGAACCAAGCACTTTACTCTGTAAATTCAAAGATGGTAGACAGTAAAGGCAGATTGACTCAACCTCAACAAGTGTCCTACTGTATCCCATGGGAATTTCATTCACAGGTGGTCCAGCAATATTAGCAATGCAATGATTAAATTCCCATTTGTGTTTCCGATATTCCAGGACAAAATGAGCTGAATCTTTCATCCTTCTCCTATTGTCCAGGAGAAATGTAGGTGATGACTCTGGGAAGAGCCTTTTCTACCCATGTGGAGTTCCAGGATATTGGAAGCCTGGCTAAGGTGGGTAGCAAACCTGATTCCAGCAAATGAAATGATGTTTCTTTTTTATACATTAATCTTGTGGAATAACCATGTAGATTTTGAAGCAAAAAAAAAAAGAAAGAAAAATTTCAATTATTTTGAATTTTGAAGCAAAAAAAAAAAAATCAGAGTAAAACTGATCACAGTATTGCAGTCAGTAATCTTTGAATAAGAAAAACTCTACCTCCTGACCCTGACCTGTGCCTGGTTTCAAAAGCAAGAGCCTACTTACGCCCTTCTTAAAAAACACTCCACCATATCCATCCATCCATCCATCCAAATTTATTGAGCATCTTCTATGCTCATCAAGTTCTAGGCATTGAAAATACAGTGGCAAAATGACTAGATTCTTTCCATCTTGACACTGACATTCCAATGGGAGAGAATGAGTAGGGATACTATCCAAGAGATATATCAATAAACAGGGGGAAAAAAGAGAGAGACAGAAACAAGATTGTGATAAGTGCCATGTTAGTCCACTTTTCGTCACTGTGAGTAAAATATCTGACACAAACACCTTACAGAAGGAAGTGCTCATTTTTGGCTCATGTTTTAGAGTTTTCAGTCCATGGTGGACTGGCTCTGTTGTCTGGGCCTGAGGCGAGGCAAAAAATCATGGCGGGAGAGTATGGCAGAGGAAAGCTACTCAGCTGATGGCGGCAGGGAAGGGGAGAGAGGGAGAGAAAAGGGAGGAGGTAGGGAGGAAGAGAAAGAGAGACCCCAGTGACCCACTTCCTTCAACCATGCCCCACCTGCTGACAATTTCCTTCCCCTCAGTAGTTCATTCAAATTAGTAATGCATCAAATGGATGAGTTCACTGATGAGACTAGGGCTCTCACAATCCAATAACTTCCCTCTCTGGACATTGCTGCACCAAGGACCAAGTCTTTGATGCCTGAGCTTTTGGGGAACATTCCAGATTCAAACCATAGCAAGTGCTATGTAGAATATTAAAATAGGGTGCAGTGGTAGAGAAACCAGGTACTTTATGTTTCCCTGAAAAAGTGATGTTTAACCTGAGTGTCTCTTGGTATAGAGTGTCCACACCAAGGCTCAACGGTGGCCCTTGGTGTGCTCCAGAAATAGAGCTGGCCGGTGCAGTTGGGGCAGAGTAGCCAAGCCCAGTGTTGGACTAAATAAAGCCCCAATTTCCAACCCCTGGAATGGAATCTGTGGCACTTTCAAAGGTTTAAGGAAGGACCTGCTTAGCCTCCATCTGGAACCCATGTGTAGTTGGCCTGGGGCACATGCGGGAGGTGCTGCCGGGCAGAGCAGAACCACACAGTTCTCTGGAATAAATCGCCTGCAGGTGACCAGCTGGAGAGCTTCAGGATGCTTCCCTGATCTCAGCACATGTTGCTGAGGGGTGCCATGGAGGGGCTGCCTGCATGGGGTCCACTTCCGGAGGCCATTTGACCCTCCTTTAAGAGGAGGTTCCAGTGGACAGGCTTGGTCATAGGCTGTTGAAACAAGTATCAAATGAATGCAGGGTTAGATTTGAGGATTCCTGGGGAACTCCCTCTTACTCACAGATCTACCTTAACAACCACCGCCCCATGTCTCAACCATAGCTTGGCTGAGAGCTCGGATCATGAGCCCCACACGTCCTGAGCGATTAACAAACACTGGCTTGTGCAGCCCTCAAGACAACCCTAGGAGGTAGATACTATTTTTGTCCTACATACACACAAGGAAATTGAGGCACAGGGAGCTCAAGTAACTTGCAGGCAGCAAAGAGGGGGTGAATGCAGGATCCACACCCACACACGCCCACTCTAGGGCCCTGCTTTTAACTTCTCTCAGTCGGAAATTTTATTTTCAAGATTGTTTTTAGATTCCTCTACAGATATTCCTGAAGAGGAGCCTATTAAGTTGGTACTAATTCTGTTTAGCTGCTATTTATCACAAAGGGCCATGTCCCTCCAGGGGACCCAGGTGGCACATGGGTGAAGGAACCCTCTGCAGTTAGTGGCACCTTGAAGTGGACTGAGCCAGTAGCACGTATGTGGTTCTGTCTCTGGGGTCCAGCAAAGGTCCCAAGGGCTGTATCAGTTGTGAACTTTGAATGCTGAGGGAAGGGCAGACCCGGATAGGGGTACAGGGGTGGGGTTCGGTGGGGTAGAATTAATTGCACAAATGTCCCCTCCCCAGTTTTCCATGCCTTGCCACACAGGGGCCCTTTGCCTTGCTATATGCTTCGGCCAGTCGGACACAGTGGGAGCCATCTGCCAGTGGGGCCAGTCCCAGGCCTCAGCTTCAAGGGGCCACTGGCCTTCTGCACTCTCCGGGAACCCAGCTGTGGTCACATGCAGAGAGAGAGAGATGATGCAGAAGAGAGATGATACGGGAGAGATAGTGCAGAAGAGAGCCTGGTTGTCCCAGCTGAGGTCCCAGAGCAGCAGGGCGGCTGCTAGCTTAGAAGCTGACTACCTAAGCGAGCCCAGCCAAGCCCCGAAGGAGGATCCAGTCCAGGCCAGCTCCGATTACCAACCCCTAGAACTGTGACCTACAGAAATGGCGGGGAGCGGCTTGTACCACAGCAACAGCTGTCTGATCTGGCTGGTGGGAGCAAAGTTGGGAAGTGGGGTGAATGCAGGATGGGGGGGAGCAGGGCCAGGATGAAGAGGCTCAGGCTGAGGCTCCAAGGGGGGCCTGGGTACCCTGACCCTGCTGGTATCAGGGTGGGAGGAGAAATCCTGGGGTCTGTGGGTCACCTATCTTCCAACTGGGTGAACTTCAAGGATCCGAGGGCCAGTGCAGTGTGAACCAAACCAGCTCTGGGATCTTCTGGGAATAGGGTACTTAGGCAGGGAAGAGGGGGTGAGTTATTGGCAGGGTGCCCAAAGGAGGGTGGGTAGGCAACGCTTGCAGTGACCCTTGCTTTCTAGACGTTCCAGGAACACCTGGAGCAGACTCAAATCATTGGCAGAGGGCATGTCTGATGTGCTCAGAGGAGGCTGCAGAGGGCCAGGGACACCACCAGCCACACATCCACGACATTTTCCCTGCAATTAGTGGAATGGAAGAGTGCTGCTCACAGTCAGCAGGACCAGAGAGAGAGAGAGATTTGCACGTTGCAGGTGCAGGTGCTCCTCCGAAGTACCATCTGCTGCCACCGGCCTCATTCTTGGGGCCGCAGCTTTCCAAGGAAATGAACTAGCAAGAAGAATCGGGATGCTATGGAACTTGCACAGTGTTTGCAAGAGAAGGGAGCTATGGAATTGGTGGTACACGGGTTCAGCTCTTGGGAGCAGGTGGAAGGACCAGCCAAGCTCCTGCGTCTGCAGCCAGGGGCTGCTGGGGATGGAGGATGGAGGGTGGGGTGAGCCAGCCTTCACTGGGTACCAGCCTCAACCTCTCTGCTTTTCTAATACCCCTCTGTAGATAGCCATCCCCACAAGGCTTCGTGTGTGTTTTACTGGGAATTGTACCCAGGGACTTTCTACCTCTGAGCTACATTACAATACAATACACTACATTACAATAGCTCCATGGCCCTATTTTAATTTTTATTTTGAAACAGGTTGTTTCACTAAATTGCTGCCCCCAAATTTGCAATCCTCCTGTCTCAGCCTCCCAAGTACAAGAGTACACCACCACACACACTAAGGCTTCACTTCTTCAGAGCCATGTCCACTCCCAGACACCAAGGGACCCAAACCAACCTGCTCTCCACCCATCCTCTGGAGCTGGACAGGCTGGCAGACCGGAACAGAATCTTGGCCCCCTCCGGTGTTAGCTGAGGGACACCGGACGAGTCACATTACAGCTTCTATTTTCCTTATCCACCAAGAGGATTTGCAGATGGCAATCCTTCCTCCTCCTGTAGGGAGCAATAAGTGGCATGATGGAGGTGACCCGCTCAGCACAGGGCCAGCAGAGTAAACCCGCCTTCTCCAGATGTCACTGCTGTTTACCTCATCTGTACGGTCTCGGTCTCTGTGCCTCGGCTGAGGTCCGGGGTCCCCAAGGGCTCGGGGTGCATCAGACATGGTTCCTATTCATGAAAGCAGAAAAGGACATTCACTTCTAGTTCAAAGCCATCTGCTGGCAGAGTTCCTTCTTGTTTGGGGAAGTCAACATTTTTCTATTAAGACCTTCAACGGATTGGCTGTGGCCCACCCACAGTGTGAAGGTTAATCTGCTTTACCCACCATTGGCTAATTTAAATGCCAATCCCATCAAAAACACTTTCAGGGCAGCATCTGTAATAATGTTTGAAGATTTGGGGTTCTTTGATACAGAGAATGAAGCATCGCAGACCTATCGTTTGTTGTTGAGTATGAGGACTAACCACCCACCATGACTTACACCAGGCACTCTGGAGACTGACATGGACATGGTCCTCGCCCTCTGGAAGGTCACAGAAATAAAATGGAGATGCCCCCAGCACCCACCTCATAGTGAGAGCACAAGGGACAAATGGGGAAAAATTGCTTTTTTGGCAACCGGCACCGTGCCCAGCACCAGTGGGTGCCCCAAGCAGCGACACATTAAATAAAACCCAAAGAGCAAATCAGTACCAGGTTGTATTTTTCTGGATGATGAGAACAGTCTTATTTTCAGAGCCATTTTATACACTAAGCCACCACCATGGCCATCCCCTGGCACCCTGTAAGAAGTCCTCACCCGAGAGAGATTTACTGCCATAAAAAATATCGCCCTGCTGGCCAGGAAAGCCACGGCGCCTGCTGTACCCGTCGGAGGCCCGCTGCCCGCAGCCACACACACCAATCTAAGCAGGATTATTAAAGCATAAATCCCCATCGCTTGTCTCCCTCTCATTGGGCCGAAGCATCGCCATGTTCATTAGCGGGAAATGTGAGGTTATATAATCTAATTTTTATAACTCTCCAAGGAGAGTGTGGGTCATACATTAGCCTGAGATTTCAACCTTTAAAGATAAGGGGAATGTCATTTTTATTAAAAAGGACCACAAAGCATAATGAGAATTATTACCCCAAATAGGCAAAATAACCCAGAATCCACAGAAAGGAGTGCTTATAATTCTCTCTCGAATACTCTGCTCTCGGAAGCAAGGGGGTGCATATTAAGCAGCTCTAGGGCATCTACTGGGGCTGCCTGGCTGCCACCTGCGCCCTGCGCATAGACACAGGGAGATGTAGTGGGTGAATCTCAGTGGCAGCCCAGGCTCATCTCCATGCATGCCTGGGCTGGGGAAGGGTTGGGCCTGGTGGCTCCCCGCCCCCTCCCTCCTTGGAGAGCTGAGCAGGCACAGGGAGCACACAGCTCAGAAGGCGCTGCAGCCCTTGCGATGAGGACAGGCCTCTGTGACAGCTGCGACCTCAGGCCTGGGTGTAGGACATTCTGTCCTAGCCCAGATCCCTGCCTCACCCCAGCCCTCTGTGAGCGGTGGGAGCAGACGGCAGCTCCCTCCAGGGTCAGAAGCCACCGTGGACAGACTCTGAGGAATCTGCAGGAGTCACCGGCACCTGGTCTGTCTGCTCATATGTTTGAGGGATCCTGCAACAGGTGTACAGGTACATTGACTATACAAAACTGGTCACTGGTGGCAAGGATGTTCTCAGCCTATATAGTTCCAGGAGATTCTAGAAAATATTTAAGAATCAGAAGTTTTTGCCTTTCAGTACAGTGGGCCTGCATGCTGACTTAAACCCACCCCTCTCCAAGGAGAGCTTTCCCACCTGCGCTGACTCCCTCCGACTTTGCCTGTCTTCTGATCTGCATCCTGCAGACTCGGGTGGGAACTCTTGAGTTAGATCTGGCTCTTCCTCCACCCTGCCCACTGCCCCGGCTTCTCCTCGGTACCTCCTTTGAAGGTATCCTGTTCCCTGGATGAAAGTCTTTCCTGGATGGTTCCCACTATCTCCTGGGCCCCTTCTCTGAACTAAGCGTGCCCACAGCTCTGCCTGGGGCATGAGCTTGGCGCTGCCGGAGCCTTGCCTTCTCCAAGTACCCTGGGTCCAGTATCATCCAGCAGGTCACAGAATCTATGGCCACTGCAAAAACGCATAAATAGAAGTAAGGAAACAAGCCAAGCCCTTTAAACTTTATTTTCCCACATACCCCCTGATGTGGAGATAGTACCAACTCACCTACCCTAAACCCCAAGGAGAAGGCCAGGGCCCACAGGAAAGAAGGGATGGAAGTCTAAAGCCATACAGGCCCTGCTCAGAGTTCACCCTAGTCCCTTACTGCCACCACCCAGAGCTGTCCTGGCAGAAAGTTCTGCCCGAGCTAGTCTAAATCTTTCTTGTTGCTGCAGAAGCCAATTTCCTGACCATCGTGACACTTTCCATCAAGGACACTGGGGCGGCAATTATCTGGAGAGTGGCTATTACAGGTAGGCTCAGCAGATGACAGCCTCTTAAGTTTTCAGAAGTGTGTGCCTGTTTTTATTCCATGCCATATGAACTTCCTGCTCCGTTGTTCTGCATATTTAGAAACCCATCTTCTGGCTTATCTATTTGAAATATGTCTCATCCATTGAAATAGTCAGGATGGCATTCTTAGTAAGCTATGGGTGCTGCCCCTGATGGGCACCCCACCGAGGGGAATGCTTAAGTGAGGGTGATGTACGTGCCCCGTGCCCACCTCACAGCAAACCTGAGTGAGGCTTGCTCAAGACTATTCTAGACCTTCGTCGCTTCTCTAACTCCCTAAAATCCTGAACTCCAGAGACTTCTGACAAAACCCAGAAGCAAGTGTTTATAACCTGATTATTACAACTTGGAAAGTATGCTGCCTTTGGACACGATGTGCAATTTAAAATAATACACTGTTTCATGCAATATAAAAAGTCATCCTAGGAGAACAATTGTGGCTGGTATTTTAGTGGCTACTTTGCCACAAAGGGCTCCAGGCCTTGAAGCTAGACTCCGTGGAAATAAATATTAACAGAGAAGTGGGTGTTAAGTAAAACTTCATGTTATCTTTGCAAAAGACCCACAGCAAAACCATGCATTAAAAAAAAGGAAGAAAGAAACCTCAATGCTTTAACCAAAATTCTGGATGGAGGTCTCATGATGAATTAGAAGTGTCTCCTCCACCCCTCACTTAGCACAGGAGACTTGCTTTTGTCTGGGTGGTCTGATTTGGGATGATATTAATTTTTCATACTGTGTACACACACAGGGGAATGTCCTCCTTTCCTATGATCTTCTAGTTCTCACTAGTGCCAAGTCTGAGTAAAATACTCAAGATCCGAAATACTCCTTTGAGGCATGAAGGACAAACAGCTCTTTGCCTATCTGCAATAAATCTCTGCTTACGATTCAAAACAAAAAAGCACTGACATTTCAAAACAAGTTTTGGGGGCTTGCCAAGGCAGACTTCTGATCTGCAGGTGTCAGGCCCAAGAGAGTCTCGGTACAAATGACCGCATCCCTGCAGGGAAGATGGCCTCACGATCCACCTGGAGTAAAGGAAAGTTTTCTTTCGGTCATGGAGTCTTCATGGTGGCAGGGGAAGTGGAAGGGTGGGGAGTGGCTTTTGAACCTCAGTTCCGGAACTTGTGGGTGACTGGGTGTTCCCTGAATGAAGAGCCGGAAGCACACTTAGCTGTAACTTTGGTGAGTGACTGAACTATTCTCCTAATGGTTCCAGGAAGTAAAGTACCCATGGAACACGAGCAGAAAGAACACCCATCCTGGACAGGAAATCACGAGATTCTCAAGGGAGATGGGGAAAAGGATGCAAGTTGTTTATTTTCCTCATGGAGCAAGAAAATGTTTTTTATCCAGCCATGACTGTTAAAACAGAAATCATAATTGTTATTAACAATCAAAGGAGGCATTGGTTTCTTGAGGGACACTGTCGCCAAGTTTCAGATCTGAACAAAGGGGTTTGGTCTTGGTCAGTTCAATACATATCTGCTTAACGTTAGTGACAAATTTTGAAATAATATGTTTACTGTCTGGATTTTCCATTTTCCCCCCTCTGTTTTGGATGAACAGCAAACCCGCAGATAGCAGAATCAAAAAACTCACTTTGAAAACCCAAATGCATTTTAGTTGTTTCACGTTTTTAATAACTAACTCTCTCTGTTAATACAAGTAGAAAAATATTAAAATCAAAATCATTTTATACTAAAATATTCCATTATTTCCTCTTAGCTTCAACCCCCTTTCACTCTACTTTATTGTCTTTATTATAATAAGCCCAAGAAGATATAAGATATGAAGGCAAGAAATCCTGGCTCCAGAGAGGCAATTGCATTTCCCAAGCAGAAGAATTGATCATCTCCTTTTCCTATTCATGCTGTTCAAACTCATATTGGTCTTTCTAATTTTAACAGCAAAAGTCAGCCTGCAAAGAATGATTCCGCGCCTACTTTCACAATATGTTAACATATCCGACTGTGAGGAGTCAACAGTTACCACACACATCATCGTCGTCAATGCTACGTTAAGAGGAGATAATTATGAATGAAAAAAATATATATCTTATTTGTGTCTAATGGCAGCTCTGGATGATGAGAGTCGGGACTTGCTCATGAGAACACATGTTTGGTAATTGAGCTCTCATTTTGAAGATTAATTGTTCAGTGACAGCTGTCGGAGACACACTCTTGTCACTGATGGAAAACGGCCCCTCTGAGTCTGCCCTTCCAGAGCCCTCGGCTCCGAGAAGACAGTAGAGCTGAAGCAAAGAGCCCAGAGCTGTGGTTCTGCCCCAAGTAGAATATTCCTTCCTTAGAAACTCACTCTCTCCCACCCAGACTCTTAGGACTATGTCCCCCCAAAGTGTGCGTTGTGCCCCAAAGGTGGCAAAGAACATCATTTTACGTGAGACAGATGCAGATCTTATTTTAATCACTATGTAGTTGCTTTCTGGTGTATCATTAAACATAAAATTAGCACGTCCACATGTAATTTCAGCAGTAGGATTGCTTAAAAGAAGCAAAGACACAAAAAGTCAGCCTATTAAAGTAAATATTAAGACTAACAGTAATTAAATAATGATCCAGGGATTGCTGAGACCTGGCAGGAGACACAAGATAGTTTGAAAATGACTAGGGAGGCCAAGCATGTCCATGCTTGTAATGCCAGTACTTGGGAGGCTGAGGTAGGAGGATCACAGGTTCAAAGCCAGCCTCGGCAACTTAGCAAGGCTCTCAGGAACTTAGACTCTGTTTCCAAATAAGAAATAAAAATAGGTCTGGGGGTATAGCTTGGATGTAGAGTATCTATGGGCTTAATCCCCAGCACCAAAAAAAAAAAAAAAAAAAAAAAAAAAGACTAGGCTTGGAAATCATGCCTTGAGTCTTTGTCTCTTCCCTCCAGACAGGACAGAAGCCCTGACTCATTTTTCATAGGAGAGAGGACTGAGACGAGAGGAAAAGGCTTTGACTGCACATGCCCAACATCCACTTTGAATTCAGACACGTCAGGGGCTTCTAGTGGGCTTAAAAACAACACAAGTTAGCATTCCCAGGCTTGTCAACATGTGGTCCTCAAGATTACAACCAGATTTCGATTTTGGCAATGAAATAGGAAAAGCAGAAGCTAAACAATATGAGTGTGTGTGTGTGTGTGTGTGTGTGTGTGTGTGTGTGTGTGTTCTATGCCTTAAAAGTCTCCTGAGTCTTGCTTCCAAAATCCCTGCTCTCTCAGACCCAGACATTCAAATTGTAGAAACCAGTAGGATCAGCAATGGCCACAGTGCCTAAGCTGCAGAGGGCCAGGCCCTGTTCTAAGCCTTCGACCCAAATGATGTCAGTAGAGCCTCCAACACCCCTGGAGTTCATCCATTCTAAAGATAGAAGAAATGGAGACACAGAGAGCCAATAGCTGGCACAGGAAGGACCTGGACTTGAACCCAGGCCCAGAAGCTGATCTTTTAACCACTGCAGATATGCCGCTGCCTTGAATTTTGTCTTGTTCATCCATCAGCAAATGCTCTGGACCATGGAGACTCACAATCATCCGAGTCTGGAGGGCCTGAGCCAGGACCATGGAGGATATTTAGGCACCCTCTTTTCTCCCCATTGCCTGCTTCAAGGTTGTGGCCCTGCCTGACCAGCCACTTTCTCAAAAAGTGAAGGTATTGTTCATCAAAAGTGAGAAATTTATAGGAAACTGATGGGCCATTGTTTTCTTTCTTTTTTATTTAAATTTCTGGTAAGAGATGTACTGTCTGGTAGCAGAAGGGTAGACAAATATCTGACCATTATGTCTCAGCTTGATCAGGGAAAAGAAACACCTTTAGCCTTTTCTTTTTTTCAGATTTGATCTCTCCCAGGGACCCTCACTCAAGAGTGGATATGCCATATGAGAAAACATGATTGAAGAGAGTCTACACACCATTTCTCAGCTTTCCTTGGCTTTTCCCAGAGAGAGCGCCTGTTAGGACGCACAGAGGTGATTTTTCAAGTCTACTGTCATATTGCCTATGTGAACGACTCCTCTTCTCAAGGTCAAATTAGTCTTGGAAGACTATTTGGTATCATGGAAGGAAAATTACTTTTAGGCATCTTAATGATCAGCAGTAGTAAAAGAACTCCAATCTCTTTTTAGAGTTATTATGAGAATTAATCAAATGCTAAACTCAGATAAGGAAAAAAAATATGCATTGTGTAAAGAGAGGGGACTGGGGGTGTGAGCTTCAAGCTGGTTCTGCTTTGGCACCAAGACTAGTAAATGCCAAGTTTCTGACCTGGGCATGATGACACTGCTAGGCTGGTGGCCCTGTGTATTTTTTTAGGTGCAATAAACCCCTAAGTTAGTTGGTGGCTAGGTTGTGCTTTCCATGGGAAGAAGGCAGTAAGGAAACACTACGAGTGAAATCTCTTTCCCATCTTCTGGACAATGGCATGAAAAGAACACTTTAAAAAGAAAAACCAGGCTGTGTGGTTTAAACAGTCCAGCAGAGACTTCCCCAGACAAGCAGCTTTGACATTGCCAGTTCCTCCTTGCCTCTCTTGATCTCCATGTCAGACTAGCACCAACGAACTGCAAACCCAAAGCCACCTGACCTCCCCCTCCCTTGAGTCCTGGGATTTGGGAGTCAACTAGAAGGATGAGTCTGAGCAAAGGGCACAGCTAAGTTCATGGCTCTGAGGTTTCTTACCAGGGCAGTTGGCTGACACACTATAGATTGTCATTAAAAGCTCCTATCCCATTCAGGTCGGAGTTTCAAGACAATAATAACCCCTGACATCCACATTCTCAAATTCACAGACTGAGAACATTCCAAGATCCAGCAGGAGCCTCGAGGTCTCCACTGCCTCTCTAGCAGCTGGCACATGCCGAGAGCTTTCCAGCACCATCCTATCCACTTGGGTAGTGACTGACTTTGACTGAGTGCTTCTGGAGTATGCACTTGCCGGCCAAGCACGAACACCTTTGCTGAGTCATCTTGTGTCTTCTCGGCAGTGAAGGGTTTTATTTTGCAGGTCAGGAACCTGGAGCCAAGAGGTCACCTTGCCAGAAGACACACAGGTGACTGGACAGCAGATTTCAGAGCTCCAGCTGTCAGTCCTGCCATTGTGGTTTGGCTATGAAGTGTCTGCAAAGGCTCATGTGTTGAAGGCTTGGTCCCCGACGCAGCAGTGTTCAGAGGCAGAGCTCTTGGGAAGTGATTGGATCAGGAGGTCATAGCCTCATCAGTAGATCCATCCATTTGATGGACTAACAGTCTGAATAAGCTATTGGGAGGTGGCAGAAACTGTAGGAGGTGGGGCCTGGTGGGAGGGAGGCGTCCCTGGAGGTGTGCCCGGAGTGACTGTCTCTTGCCTCTGGCCCCTTCCTCTCTCTCTGCTTCCTGGCTGCCATGAGCTGAGTGCTTCTACTCTGCCATGACACTACTGCCTCTGATCCAGCTGATGCTGGCCTGAAACCTCTGAAAGCTGAGCCAAAATAAATCTTTCCTCCTTTAACGTTGGTTATATCATGTATATGTTTACTATGATGGAAATGCTGACTAACACATCTGTCTAGTTCAAATCTCAATAAATTTAAGCATCTGAGGTTGGTGTAGACAATCTCCATTGTGCTTTGTAAAAAGATCCACACCAAGGGCAAAGTTCCTCTGGAAGACATGCTTGCTCATTCATTAATGCTGCAAATGTAGGATCACCTCTGTCTTAGTCAACATTCTTATTGCTGTATCTCAGTACACCTGACCCACACATGTAGGGGAAGGGAGAGTTTTTTGTTCACAGCTTCCTTGGAGATCTCCGAGTTCAGTCCATGAGAGGCTGGGGTCTGTGGATCTTGGGGCAGGGAGGGAGAAACAGAGAGGGGAGAGCACCTGGGCTCTGCTCCTCCTGTCAGGGAGGCCAAATGCAGGGAGAGTAAGCAAGGGGATCAGAGACCATATGTAATTCCCAAGACCATACCAAGGACCCACCTTCTCCAGTCACAACCTTCCTAAGTTACCACTCAGCTAAATCTACTACAATGGATTTATCTACTGATGAGATTAAAACCAAGTCTAACTTCTACCATTCCTACCTTGTTGCCCTAAGGGCTAGGGGGACCTTCTAAATCCAAACCATTACAACCTCCCATGAGCCAGAAAGACCTGGTTCCTAGCACTCCACTATAGCAGTGAACAAACTCTGTGAAGAGAAGGAGCTCGTATTCTAGTGAGGAGTGATCCATTGGAGAGTAAATAACATGTTCAGTGGGTAGTGTTACAAAAAGGAATGAAGCAGGGCTGGGGGAGGGATGTTGTTTCATACCAAGTAGTCAAGGAAGTCATCTCTCATGAGGGAACTGAGCATAGATCTGAGGAAGCGAGAGAGGGAGTCATGCAGAAAGTCCAGAGCACAGTGCTCCAGACACTCTGCAGCTTCTGAGCAGGAGTGTGCTGGGACGAACCTCAGGGAAAGATGGTTGGAGCAAGGAAGGTTGGGCAGTGCGATTCTGATGACCACTCAGACATAACCTGGGTAGCAGCTGTGATCTTTGGGGCTGGAGAAGACACAGAGACGCAGCTCCAGCCTTCCAGGAGGTAATCATCTCATTGGTGCCTGTCTCAGTCACCATTCTCAGTGCCGTAATACAAAAGACCTGACCACACAACCTAGAGGAAGGGATATTTATTTGTTCACAGTTTCCTTGGAGATTTTGGGTTCAGTTCATGTGAGGCAAGGGGCTTCGGATCTCAGGGCATGGTGGTGGTAAGGGGAGAGAGGGAGGCACATGGGCTTCTGCTCCTTACATCATGGAGTCCACAAGAAAGTGAGCAGGAGGAGGAGGAAGGGTATATAATCCCTAAAGCCACACCCCCAGGGACATATCCTTAGCAACCAATCTCCTTGATTCCTTGAGGACTAGGGAGACGTTTTAAATCCAAACCACTGCAGTGATTCCAGATACAAAAACCTAGAGGAACTTCCTGGGGAACAAGAGAGAATGAGTTTAAAATGAACTATGAGGGGAAAGTAAAGGAGTCAGGGCAGATCCCCTGGGCTTGGGAGCATCTGAGATGATATAAGAATTGCAGATGTTCCTTGACCTTCAAGGATGGGAGGATGCAAGTAAGTCCCTTATTTGAGAAAAAGGGGGACGTTTTGTTTAGCACACAGTGCAGCACTTGGCAGGTAGGAGATACTCAACAAACTTTAGTAGCACAGACAATCAACCAACGAATACATAGGGAAGTAGTGAGAAGTAAAACTGAAAGTCTAATTGAAGTCATATCCTAAAGGGAGTTGAATACCACCTCACAGCACTTTGCAGAAAATTAGGACATTTCTGTTCATTTTGACCTTAAGAACAAGCATTGATATACTATGTAAAGTTAAAATCTTATTTTTCATAATCTATCATTTTGGATAGGCTGCTAAGGCTAAAAAGATAACCATTACAAGAGTTAAGATATTTCCTTTCATTGGCTTTGACCCACCTGTCTTAATAAGATTGGTCTGTAAAAACCTTGTGATCAAGTTGTATTTTTCCACAAAGAATCAGGAAGCCAGGCAAGGCCCAGATCTTGTAAAAGAGAAACTCAAAAATTCATAGATAATTGCTTCTGTAACCCCAGCTCCTTGCTAAAGTTAGGGATGCAAGCCAATGTAGATTTAAAGTGCTCATCGGCCTGATTTTGGGAAAATGTCTTTCGCATTTTAACATAATCCTATTGTACCAGAGCACTTGAAGGAGACTGGTAAATTACATCACATGAGATGGGGAAATTTTGTTTTTGTTGTTGTGGAAAAAGTCTCAGTGTAGGTGAGATGTTCTGTTTTTCCCCTCAAGAACCAAAGTGGCATGTGAACTTCAGAAATGAACCATCCACGACCAACTGCCAGAAGAATCAGTTTTGGTGTAAAATTGCAATTTGGACTGAAGACCAATATCTTGCATGACATATTAAATAAAGCCTCACATAAAGCTTAGAAGCAGTAGGAGAGATGGGGAGGAAAAGTCGGAAAATTTAGCAGAGTCAAGATGCCAGTTAAACCCAAGACAGAAGCTAACTTCCAAAGATACTGTATTATGGCCTATTGCTTCTAAAAATGCATGCATAAACAAGTAAAATTAAGCCACCATAGAGCTAGGAATGATTATAGGGAAAAGTGATTTGTTTATTTGATCAACAGACCTCTCTAACAGCAGCATCTGCACAGCAAGAGGTAATTCACAATCAACATCACTTGGCATGGTTGCTGAATTTATTAAAATTTTCTTAAAAATCTACTACTTCATTTGTCAATTTCTTCTGAGAATAAAGGCCAGGTTGTAGAATTTCAAGCTTGTGAGGTAGAGTGATAAAGCCAACTGCATTAGTTAGCTTTCTATTGCTCTAACAAAATTCCTGAGACAATCAACTTATAGAGGAAAAATTTATCTGGCTCACAGTTTTGGAGGTTTCAATCCATGTCACTTGCCCCAGTGTTTGGGGAGTATGTTGAGGTAGCAATCATGGTAGGAGCATGTGCATACAGTGGAGTAAATTGTTTACCTTGTGGCTGATATGCCAAGTAGAGAGAGAAGAAAAAGTCTGGTGTCCCACCATCTTCTTTGAGGGCACAACCCCAGAAACCTAAAACCTCCTACAAGGCCTCACTTCCTAAAATTTTTTACCACTTTCTTTTTTTTTTCTTTTGCGGTACTGGGGATTGAACTCAGGGGCATTCTACCTCCGAGCTACACCCCTAGCCCTATTTTTTATTCTTTATTTTGAAACCGGGTCTCACTAAGTTGCGGAGTGCCTCACTAGGTAGCTGAGGCTCGCCGTGAACCTGGATCCTCCTGTCTCAGCCTCCTGAATGCTGGGATTACAAGCGTGCACCACCATGCCTGGCTATTTACCACTTTCTAATAGCACCAAGCTGAGGACTTTCAATGCATGAGCCTTTGTGGGATCTTCTAGATCCAACCTATAGCACCAGTGCAAAGAGCAAAAGGCAGGCAGGGTAGAACATGACCTTTTACCTCTTGCCAAATCCACCAGCCTCTTGGGCCCAAGAGTTTTCATGAGCCCAAGGCCATTGGATGGTAGCCATGTAAACACACACTGTCCCAGCTGCCCTGGTGGGTGGTCACACCTAGTAAGCAGAGAAGCTCTTATCCCTGCATTTCTGAAACATGCTTTTTCCCAAGAAGCCACTCAGGTGGCCACTTCTTAGACCTTGTTCTGTCCCTGCCCACTGCCTCCACCAATGACCAGAGGACACCTGGAAGGAAAGGTTCCATGGCTGACAGAAAGCTTGGCTTGCCTGGGAAAGATTAAGCAGCTTCTATTTTCAAAAAAGCACATAAAAGGCCAATAAATGGGTGCCTCCCTGTACCTCCTCTGGGCAATGACTCAAGTCCCGGACCAGGAGAGTCAAGTTTGATGAATTTCCAGGAGATTAGAGCAAGGGCTGCTGTGATCGATCTCCAGAACCACGCATCATTTGGGATGGAAATGGGCATATTTCCTGTGCTCTGATGAGGACTTTATCTTCTCAAGTCCAGAAGGAGGAAGAAAAGCTTGAGTGATCTTTCTGATGACAGCATTATTAAAACTTTCTATCTCCCACCATTCCATTTCTCTCATAGTCTAGTGACCTTTTTTATTGGATGGTGAAGAGGGGGGCTCGTTGCCTTAAACTTATGATCCATTGCCTTGATTTAGTATTCTATTTACTCAAAAACATATCTATTGCCCAGAACCTCTGGCAATATGTTGGAAATACAGATGGGAAAAATATGACTCTTATCAGCCTAAGTGCTCAGTTTAAAAAATAGCCCAAAGCATTATCTAGCAGAAAATATCAGACATCATACGCAATATGTTGTATCCTAGGCAAAAAAAAAAAAAAAGGTCAAGATAGTGTGAAGGTGGCCAGGAATGGGTCTTCTGCGTTTACCAAGGACATAGGTAAAGTCCAAGTACTGAGGCTACCAAATTGAAGGCAAGGATTTGCCCCATGTGGGTAAATCTTCATTTCCTAATTCTTTTCTCCTTGATGCAATTGTGCTATTTGCATACTGGCTTTGATGAATTATAATAATGGCTCTGAATGGTACAAGAGTGCTTGCAACATATATTTATAGAAGTCTAATTTATTCATTGTATACTCTCCAGGGAAGAAGGCTTGACTGATGATGTGGAAATCTGCACATGAGAACAAGTAGCTTTCTTTTTTCCTTCAGATGGAAAATAAACATGTATTTCTACAGTGACCTATGGAGTCAGAAGTTCCAGGTCAGCATCAGATAGCCAAGGTCTTTAAACAAGCAAACTACAACCTGAAAAGTCCAGGTCTTCACAAGAATGTCCTCTGCGGAATCAAAAACTTGGAAGTGTGTAATTTTCTAGCTAGTTTAGTTGAACTTCTGGTGACCTCAGAGAGGAAGGAGGTGGAAAGGGGTCATCACAAGATCCAAGTCTAAAGAAACCATGATCTTAGGGGCAGCAATGAGGAAATGAAACCAAAGAGTCAGAACTCCTGGAGGTTGTCAAACCTCTGCTTAAGATCAGCTCTGACAAGCAGGTCTCAAGTTCTTAAATGCCTGTGGTGGGAGGTACTGTGAAAACAGAACTCTCTCGCTTTTATCTTTGCCCTCTTGGTGATTATAGAGTTAGAGTGATAAACTTACTGGGGTTTTCATCAGAGTTTCGTTTTTCTCTTAAGTTGAGATTTGGCAAAGAACTAGAAAAGGGCTTTTTCCAAGACCCTTCTAGTCCTAGAAGACCTATATTTACCTCTTCCTTTTTATTTGTTTTTAATCGGCTGTCCAACTATCCAGATCATGTTAGGGTTGAAGAAGCAATCACTAGTCAAGAAAAAGAAGGACATTTTTGGTAAACTGAGAACTAGTCTAGATTTAAGGCAAGTTCATGAGCCAAGTTAAGGATGAAAAAGAATAAAAAATAAAGAATGAAGGAAAGAAGGAAGGAGAGAGAAGTTGGTTCCAAATACCAGGAGTTCTAAATCTTATGGTCTAGGGGGCAGGGTAAAAGATGAGATGCAAACTAATCCCTATCCAGGGTATATAGCACTTAGAATACTGGGACATAAGCACTGGTCTGGTATGTTGAGTTGGAATGCTGTATCTGGATATGTTGGACCTTCCTCCAACAGGTAAGGATAAGATTTGAGACCAGAGGCCCTTCCAGTTTCCCCACCAAGGCTTCAGGTAAATCTAAGGCAGACAAGCCCTTCAGAAGAAAAGAAAATGTACATCAGGACCTCTTCATAGAGTAGCTGCATGTGACGTGCTACACTGAGAAATCGAGTTCAACACCCCTCTCTTGAACCAGGACTGGTCCTGTGACTGCTTAATCAACAGAAGACATGGAAGTGACACTTGGCCATTTCTGGGACTCACCTTTAAGACTGGAAGCCACAGATGCCTTCCCCCTGGAACATGTGTGTTTGAGGGAAGTGGAGGTGCCAAGTGAAAAGTCTAGCCACCATGCTAGAGAGAGCATGTGGAGAGACTGCAGAAAGAGGCCCTGGGGCCACAGGAGGAGGAGAGAAGCTGAAGCACCCCAGCATCCCAGCTGGCCTCCAGATCCCCAACCCATTTTACTGTACTCACCCGGGAGATCCAAGGAGGAGAGCAAAAAAGTGTTTAGGTTGAACCCAATGAAACCACAAAATGAGATGTAATAGAATGGCTTCTGTGGTGTTTTTTTTTTCTTTCTTGTTTGTTTTTATGTGTGTGTGTGTGTGTGTGTGTGTGTGTGTGTGTGTGTGTGGTAATGGCCATTAAACCCAGGGGTATTTTATCTCTGAGCTACACATCCGGATCGTTTTTATTTTTTGTTTTGAAACAGGGTCTCATTAGGTTGCTGAGAACCTTGCTATATTGCTGAGGCTGGTCTTGGACCTGCAAGCCTTCTGTCTCAGCCTCCCAAGTAGAGGGTTTACAGACGTGCATCAACATGCCCAGCCATGGTTGCTGTTTTAACCGATGAATTGAGGGGGGTGATTTGTTACACAATAATGGATAACTAAAATAAAAGGGCACCTGAATTGCTACTGTTTTTTCATTTATTTATTTATTTATTTATTCATTCATTCATTTTTCCACTTGGCAAATACTTGCCAAGCACTGCAATATACCAGGCACTCAGCTAGTTGCTGGGGAATCATCAGGAATGTGACACATCTGGCCTCCTCTTCCTTAGAGCTTCCAGCTCAGCATCAGAGAGCCAAAGTCTTTAAACAAACAATTGCAACCATATGGGTATCATATAAGGTCAGGGTCAAGATGCTCTGGTAAGAGTACAAAATATCCAGCACAAAGCAATGTAAAATTGCAGTGACTGGCATCCAATAAAAAAAAAATCCATACATGTGAAAAAAAAAAAACAGAAAGAAACAACCTATAATGAAGAGTAACCTCAACAATAGAAATAGACTCAGAAATGACACAAGTGATAGCATTAAAAGGCAAGGACATTATAATTATATTCCATGACAAGAAGAGACATGAACTGTATAAAGGAATGATCTAAACAAAGATTCTAGAGATACAAACTACAACTAGATGGAAAATAAAAACTAGTTAGTATTAACAGCAAATTAGACGATGCAAAAGGAAAGATTAGTGAAACTGAAGACAGAGCAATAGAATACACCCAAAATGAAGCACAGAGAAAAAAAAGATGTAAAAACAAAACAATATAAAAACAGTATGTGGGGGATAATATCAAATCCTCCAGGAGAAAAGGAAGAAGCAGATGAAATATTTGAAGAACTAATAGCCAATTTTTCCCCAAATGTGATGAAAACTACACACAGATTAAAGAAGCTCAAAACCTCAAGCTCAAGTTTGAAATGTGTGTGTGTGTGTGTGTGTGTGTGTTGTGTGTGTATGTGTGTGTATGAGTGTGTATGTGTATATCTCATATGATATATATTATATAGCACAATCATATATATACATACATAGCATAATTGGATTGTTTAAAACAAGTTATTAAAAATCTTAAAACCAACCAAGGGAAAAATACCTATGTACAGATGAGCAAAGATAAGAACGATGACACATTTCACATCAGAAATAAAGCAAGTCAGAAGACAATTAATTGAAATCTTTAATGTTGGGGGGCTGGTAGTAGTGAGTCTCTCAAACTAGAGTTGTATAGGCAACAAAAATACCATCAAAAATAAAGTTCATAAGATAAGCCAGCTTCTTATCTCACATTTCTGGCTTCATAATTGTTGCTTGTTATCTAGAATAGATAAGAACATTGAAAAAATGTTAATGATATCCTAAAAATTATAGAGAAATGAAAAACACCTATACCAGCAAAAACAGCTTAGAACAAGAAGTTCAAGTTAGAGGACTCACAGTAAATTATTCCAAAGCTTATTATAGAGTTACAGTCATCACAACAGGGTGGTGTTGGTGTAAGACAGACAGAGAGAGCAAAGTAATAGGTGAGAGTCTAGGGATAGATTTATTTGGGTCTATTTGATTCTGACAGAGCTGTCAAGGGACTTCAAAGGCAAATGTATAATCTTTAAACAAATGGTGTTAAAATAGCTGTATAGCCATGTCGAAAAAAAAAAAAAACCAGATTTCAAACCATATCCCATATCATATATAAAAATATGTTCATAATGGATCTTAGGCCTACATGTAAATGCTAAAACTATAAAACTTTTAGAAGTAAAGGCAGAAATAAAGTCTAGGTGACTTTGGGTTTTACAAAGATTTCTTAAGCAAACTACAAAAAAAAGAAAGAAAATCAATAAGTTGAGCTTTATTAAATCTGAGGCTTCAGCATGGAAGGGAATATTAGTAAAATATATCCTAAATAGGACTTGTATATTAATCAAATTACTATTAGAACTCAAGAATGAGAAGGAAAACAAACTTGTTCTGCAGATACCTGAATGGGAAAAAAGCTCATGAAAAAGTGTTCAATATCACTAGTCATTAGGGAAATACAACGTGGAGGCATACTGATATACCAAATTAAATTATTAAACTACAAAACTTGACTATGGCAAGTGTTGGTCAAGGTGTGGAGCAATTAGAACTCTCACATGCTGCTCTTGGGCATACGAAACAGTACTTGAAGAGGAATTCAGCAGTTTCTTTAAAATTTAAACATATGGTTACCACGTATTTAAACATATTTGAACATATGGTTTCACTTCTAGGTGTTTACCCAAGGGAAATATAAGTGCGTATTTACATAAAGACTTCCAAATAAATGTTTGTGGCAACTTTATTTGTAATAGGCAAAATCTGAAAAATCAAATGCCAGAGTAAGGCATGGTGGTGCACACCTATATCCTCAGCTACTTGGGAGGCTAAGGCAGGAGAATTCCTTGAGCCCAAGAGTTTGAGGCCAGACTGGAAAATATAGAGTCCTTCTTAAAAAAATCCAACAACAAGAAATAGAAAATAAGACAAATGTCCATCAAATCATACAACAAAGTTCTACCAGTAATAAAAAGGAATGAACTGTGAATACTCACAAAAACATGGATGAATCTCAACACAGTTATCTCCAGCAAAAAAAGCAACCAAGAATGCATATTGTATGATTCTACATATATAAAATTCTAGAGAATACACACAATTCACAAACTGATATAAATTATATCATCTTTTTAGAGGGCAATTAAAAAATTGAAGTGCACAATCTTTAACTTGGCAACTCTGCCTAAGAATTTGTCTTATAATTGTGCATAGAAGCGTTAGTACAATCATAAATATACTTTAAAGATGGGCCAAAGGTTTGGAGGACTTACCAAATAAGGAAGATATACAGACGACAAAATAAGGACATGAAAAGATGCTCAGTATCACTAATCACTACAGAAAAGCAAATCAAAATCACAAAAAAATACCACTTCACCCCTATTAGGATGGTAATGGCTATTTGTAAAGAAAAATAAAAGCACCACAACCAGTGTTGGTAAAGGATGTGGAGAAATTGGAACCCTCATGCATTGTTGGTGGGAAGGCAGAACTGTATACTTGTTTTGGAAACAGTTTGGCAGTTTCAGAAAAAAAAGAAATATAGAATTATCAGTTGCCTCGGCTATTCCAGTTCTGTGTGTAAATCAAAAGACTTGAAAGCAGGAACTCAAAAAGATATTTGTACACCCGTGTCCAGGGCAGCATTATTCACAACAGCTAAAAGATTGAAGCAAGTGTCCTTTGACAGGTGAATGAATAAACAAAATGTGATGTACACATACAATGGGATATTATTCAGTCTTAAAAAGGAAGGAAACTCTGACACATGCTACAGCATGGAGGAACCTTGAGGACATTATGTTAAGTGAAATAAGCCAGTCACAAAAAGACAAATACAGTATGATTTCACGTACAGGAAGTGCCTAGAGGAGTCAAATTCAGGGAGACAGAAAGTAGAAGAGTAGTTGCCAAGAGCTGAGAAAGTTATGAGGAGTTATTTTTCAATGGATGTTTTGCAAAATGAAAAGTTCTGGATGTGGAAGACCACAGTGATTACACACAGTGTAAACTTATATAATGCCATTGAAACACATGTTTAAAAAATGGTTAAAATGATCAATTTTATGTTATGTATATTCTACCATGATTACAAAGGAAAAAAAGTATTAGTAAGAGATATTCTCTACCATGCCCTGTGCCACAGGAAAAAAAAGAGAAACAACCTAAGTACCTGTGAATTGAGACTGTTACAAAAATCACAGCACATTAAAAAAAAAAAACTGTAGCTATTAAAAATAACTAGATGGTTGTCTACATAGTGATAGAAAATGGTCTTCAAAGCATATTTGTAAAATGAAAATAAACAAGGGGGAGAGTGTTGTGCTCTCCCAGCTGTATAAACAAAAGGGAAGAAGGGCAGGTTTATCCATGCACCTCCAGATGTATACCTAGTTGCATACGCATGGACTATTTCTGGAAGGATACATAAAGAATTGGCACCCACAGTTGCCTCTAGGAAGGCTGAGAGAGATGTCTTTATAGTCTCTGAATTTGTACCATAAGCATGCATAACTTTTTAATTTAAAGAAGTTAATTAAAAACACCCACCGGTCACCTGCACACTAGAAGATTTCATACTTTTACAGCTTCAGGGGAACTCCACTCCCACACATAGCTGCTCTTTCCTTTGTAATTTCCCCAGCCTGCTTGCCAAAGAACACAGTCCTCAAAAGCTTTGACTCAGGTCTGCTCCATCCTCCCAAGACCCCTTTTCTCTTAAACCTCCTGAAGAGGCGACGACACCGGCTGTCTCCACTGCCTCCCTGCTCCTCACTCCTGTCTCCTGCATCTGGCTTCTGCCCTCCTGCTTTCTTGATTGCTGTCACTCCAAGCCCTGGCAACTGCTGCCTTTGTGCCAAACCCCAAAGTGTGGTTGGTGCTGCGATTCCTCCTTGACTCCTGGCAGCATTTGGTAACACCATCTCTGCATCCCTGAATTCTCTTGTCTCCTTCCCTGGACCATGGGCAGCAGGAATCTGTAAGAGCTGGTTGGGTTGTTTGTTTGTTTGGTACTGGGGATTGAACCCAGGGACATTCTACCTCTGAGTTACACCCCTAGTCCTTTTGTATTTTTTATTTTGAAACAGGGTCTCACTAAATTGCTGAGGATGGACTTGAATCTGCAATCCTCCAGTCTCAGCCTCCCAAGTACTGGGATTACAGGCATACACCACCACACCAGGCCCTGGTTAGGGGTGTGTGTGTGTGTGTGTGTACTACACACTTAGCTCTATTTTAATTTCGTTTTGAAACAGGGTCTCGGTAAGTGGCAAAGGGCCTCACTAGATTGCTGAGGCTGGCCTTGAATCTGCAATTGTTCTGTTTCAGTCTCCCAAATACTGGGATTACAGGTGCGCACTACCCATACCCATCCCTAGTTGGGGTTTGGTCACCACCACCATATCCTTTGTATCATGGAACACCTGGCATATATCAGGTGCTCAGTGAATATTTGCTGAATAAACCACGCCTTCCTCTACTTAACCACATACTCCTTCTCTACTACAGCTCTTTCTCTTTCCTCCTAACTGGGGGTGTCCTTCATTGTTCATGCTTTGCCCATCTGCCCTCTGTGTCAGCTCACCTGTGCACCTGTCCCTCACACAGCCGATGACGTGCAGACACCACACACTGGGAGGAAAATCCAACGTGGTTGCTCCTTCTCCAACTCCATATCCAGGGCTTGATAGGAACCATTCCACAAGTAACTTACCACCAGTTTAGGGTCAAGAGCTCATCTCCTCGTCTGTTTTCCCCCACAAGCTTCCCCATTGTGTAGGAACTTGTGACTATTAATCCACCCATTCCTGTGGGCAGTCGACATGTCTGACCCCTCCTCACCCACCTTTCCCTCCCAAGCTCCAGCCCCTCAAACCTAGCGCCCTGCAACACACCGCCAAGTGGCCTGCCTGTCTCCTATCCCAGCCTCACCCACACTGTCTTCACATTAAACACTTAAAAACTCTTTCCTAGCCACAACGAAAAATGAAGCTACTCACTGCGAAATGGTTAGCTTTATGTTCTATGAATTTCACTTCAAATTTAAAAAGTCAATTCCTGAATAGGTTGTAACATCTTAGCAGTTCCTTCATTGATTAATGAGTTAAATAAAATCTGGAACATGTATTCATTAAAAAAATTAGGCTACTTTACCCTCATGTAACCTGCTTAAATGCTATAAATTGTTCCCAAGACACTCATGAAAAAGGCCGTATTCCTCCGCTTGGCATTGTACATCCTAGGATGGACATAAGAACTTTCTGCAGTGACGGAAATGGCCTGATACTACCCCATCCAATGGAATAAGCACGAGACACATGTGACTACTGAGACTTGCCAGGTGGCTAGTGCCGCCCAGGAACTGAATGCTTTGATTTTAATGAATTAGACTTAAATTTAAATAGCACATGTGGCGACTGACCCCCATATTGGAGGACACCGGATTTTCCTTCCAACCATTTCTCCAACCTGTTCCCACATGAAACCTCTTTTCCAGTCCTGCTGGTCTTGTGTGTGTGTGTGTGTGTGTGTGTGTGTGTGTGTGTTGTGTGTCTCTCTTATCTCTCTCTCCCTCTCTCTCTCTCACTGGGGATCACATCTAGGGACATTTTACCTCCAAGGTACACCCCAAGCCCTTAATTTTTTTAAATTTTGAAACAGAGTCTTGCTGACTTGCTGTCCTCGAACCTGTGATCCTCCTGTCTCAGCCTCCCAAGTACTGGGATTACAGGAGTGTGTGTGCCACCATGCACAGCTTCTTTTCTCTTTTGAATGTGTTATGCCACTAAAGACCTTCATCCTTTGTTTATGCCTTTCCTCTGCTCTGCACTACCTGTTGCAGCCTACTCATTGCTCCCTGTCCCATCCTTACCAATCATTTTCTAGAAGCTTCCTATCATTGCTTTCGCCCTTGTTCAATTCCCAGTAGACCTCACCTGTGGTGCTCCCTTAGGCGCTCAGCTGGACTCTGCTCTGGAAGAAAAGCTCTTCTGGGACCCCATCTCTAGATTGAGCTTTTGATCGTGAACACTTCGTACCACCCTCTTTCCTCGACCTCCAGCTCATCCAACACCTTACCCCTCGTCAGGGCGTGGCTGCAGCACCACTGCAAAGGGACAGGTGGCCAGGGGGACCAGGGCTCACCGCTCCACTCATGCAGACCACCAGGGTGCGCAAGCAAGTGCACAATGTTACTGTGAGAAGACTTCCCTGAGCGTCTGCATCAAGGAGGGCAAATGTGTAACAGTGCTACATACTCATGGTCTCCATATTTCTGTCCAATGGAGATTTCCTTTTCACTTTAAGTCCCCAAAGTGCTCTAGCATGTAGCCGAGTCACGGCATCGGGCGGTGTGAAGAAAGTGAATGAAACTCAAGAGGGCGCAGCTAGGTCTGTGCAGGGAGCAGAGAGAGCTGGACGGGTGAGTAAGGAGAGCTAGCGGCTGCATGTTGGTGGGTGTTTGGAGGAAAAGGAAGTTTCTTGTGAATGGGATTAATAAGTCTGTACTTAAATTGAAGCCAGTTCAAAAGCAGAGGCTGAGAGTAATATCCTTGGTATAATGAAGATCCAGTGCCAGGTGGGAAAACCTAAGAATAGATTACGCCGGCAGAAGAGACATGGACAATGTCAAAACAGGCGAATCAGTCTGGCCATGCACCTCTTCTCTTTTTAGTCACTTTTTTTTTTGAAAGATGTACCTATTTTAAAGACAAAGGACTAGTAATTAATCAGACCCTCACTGAACACTACCACTAGAAATCTATTATAATTATTCCTACTGGTAGGTATAGAAGGGAAAGGAGCCGGGCCTGGTGGAACACACTTGTAATCTCAGTGCATGGGAGGCTGTGATAGGAGGATTGCAGGTTCAAGCACAGCCTCAGCAACACAGGGAGACCCTCAGCAACCTAGCAAGGCCTTATTTTTCAAGCAGAAGATAAAAGGGCTAGGAGTGTAGCTTGGAGGTAGAATGACCCTGGGTTCAATTCCTAATACCAAGAAGAAGAAGAAGAAGAAGAAGAAGAAGAAGAAGAAGAAGAAGAAGAAGAAGAGAAGGAGGAGGAGGAGAAAGAAGAGGGGGGGGAGGGAGAAGAGAGATAGAGAAAGGAGAAGATGAAGAAAGAAAGAAAGAGGGAGGGAGGAAGGAAGAGAGAGGAGGAGGAGGAAACATTAAGAATAGTAGTTGTACTAAATATCATAATTGGCTAGGATAAAATATGTATAGTTTTTCCTCCACACCGGGGTTTCAGCTGTTGTCAATTAATTTGTTGGGCTGTCTTTAATAAAGCCTCTGGAGAAAGAACATTTCTACTTGCTATACAGATAAGTATCTGAACTGGGCAGACCCTGCCTGACTTTGCACTCAAAATTATAGTGCCCAGAGCAGATAAACTCCGGGAAGCAGTCAATTCCCCTGCAGAACTGTGTCTTAACAAAGCTTATTTCTCTCTGGATAAGTGTAATTCAAAGGCTTAGAAGCGAGTGGCCCCAGAAGATACTGGATTGTTCCTGTGGTTAGAGAACTATGTAGCAGACATAACAATCCCACCTTGTACAACTAGAATGGAGATTAGAGAAAATCCACGCACTGCTTGGCACGAAGTAAAAGCTTAATCAGCGGTGGAGATGATGATGCCAATGAAGATTACGGGGACTTGGCCAAAGAGCACTAAGGGCCTTTGTGGCCGGTGATCCTGGAGACTTGGTTCAGCTGCCTTGGCTTTGGGGGCTTTTGCCAGGCCTGCCTCATAGCCTAGGGGCAAGGGACAGTCTATAGAAAAGAACGCCCAGAAAGAGAGGAGGTCTGCCCTAACCTGCATCCCACCCAGGGCTGTGGATGGAGATTCAGGACAATGATACAAGTGAATGGAGAGCCAACTTCAAAGGAGTACAGAAAGTACCTGGGAGGCTGAGACAGGAGGATCGCAGGCTCAAGGCCAGCCTCAGGAACTTAGTGAGGGCCCTCAGCACCTTAGCAAGACTCTGTTTCAAAAAAGAAAAAAAAGATAAGATAGGGCTGGGTGTATAACTCACAGATAGAGTGCCATTCAAACTCCAGGACCAAACAAAAAAGAAAAGAAGAGAAGAAAAAATAAGTACAGAAGAAACATAAGAATACTGGAAGATATTGTAAGACTTCAGGCTTGGCTCCTGTTTTAGACAGACAGGTATCCACATGTGTGCACGCACACACACACAGGCACACACATATGCACTCACATACACGTGTGTGCACATATACACACACACGCACACATGCACTCACATGTACGTGCACGCACACACATACACAGGCACACACATATGCACTCACATGCACATGTGTGCACACACACACACACACACACACACATCCTGTGCATTGTGCATTCATGGTCCAGGTGATCATTCCTTTCCTCTTCCATAAATAAACATAAAAATACATTTTTCTATCCTTGTTTTCGATTTTTGAAGAGGGCAGTATAACCAAAAAGAGGGTCTTACAGAACCGAAGCAATCAGGATGTAGTATCGACCTAAAACGTGCCAATCTCAGGGGAGGAAGGCCATGCATGTGCCAGACAGACTAGGCGGACCTTCCCACCCAAACGACAAGCAGGAAGCTCCTCACTGCCCATGACCGGGCCTCCTGCTCCTCTGTCATGTGGGGAAAGACGCCAGGCCTTGCACCAAGGACTCCATTTACTGCTGTCAACCGCCCTGGAAGGCAGGGTACTGTTGTCCTCATCTGCCAGATGAGACAGACCTACCCAGGGAGTTGAACCATTTGCTCAAGTCCACAGCTGCTAAGCGGCGAAGCCAGGACTCAAAGCCAGGACGGCTGAATGGAAGCCCTGCTTACCACCCTGTGCTGTGCTGTGCTGTGTTGAGGGGGGTGGTGACACCGGAGGCTGTCCTGACACTGACCAGCCTACCCCCGATCGTGCACCGTGTTCTAGAGGTCATCTCTGGGCCGCTGGGGATTGGCTCAGGGTTGGGCGAGCATGGAGAGGAAAAAGAAGTACTGCCTTAGTTTCTCTGCTGCTGGAGATACCGATGCTGCCAGCCCGGTTTATAATTTCCTGCGTCCTCTGTACTTGGTAAGTTATGACATTTTCTGTGTGCTGCCTCCTCTGGGAATGTTTCTGAGCAACTCTAGTCTCCAACCCCCATTGCCCTGCTCATTTCCCTCTAATAATTCAATATGGTGACACATTGGCCACATCCTGTGTTGACTCAGCACGGTCCTCTAGAAACCATCCCATGACTGTCCCTGACCTGCCGGGAGACATCAAGAAAGACCTGTTAACTTAGACCAACGCTGCCCAATGGGCAGCTGCCTACCACCTGGCATTACCGAGCACTCGTGGTGAATCTGGACTGACTTGAGGTACACTGTAAGTAAAATATCTCATTAATAGTTTGTTCATTCCATGTTGAAACTCTAGTATTTTGAAAGTATTACCTCATATACAATATACTATTAAATGGCTTCACTTATTGCTTTTTACCTTTTTCATGTAACTATGAAAAAACCTAAAATTTCCCATGTTGTTTATATTGATTTTTGATGGGACGGCTCTGACTTTGGTCTCCGCATCTCTCTTGTCCCCTTCTCAGTCCTGATGCCTGGTCCCCATCAGGCAAATGTTTCAAGGTCTGATTCAGTGGTCTGTGCCCCTTCCTCCCCTGAGCACACAAGGGTAGGCACCGTCTGCCTGGGGTGACAGATCCTTAGGGCCAGAGAGTTGACCCAAAGCGTCCCTGAGGGGCAGCTTCCAGGTACACTTGGCTTAGGTTGCTCTGTTTTCTCAACCTGTGAAACCAGAGAGGATACTAAAAGCAAGGCAGCATGGGGTTAAAACCCAGAAAAATCCACAGGAGGCTCTTACAAACTTTGCCTCCAAAGGAGTTTTGAATAATGAACAAGGGAAATAAAAACTCAATTTGCAAAAATAAAAAAGAGCGAGCGAGAGAGAGACAAATTAAACTAAATTGAAAAAAATAACTTCTCGGGGCCGTCAAACACCAGAAGAGAATTTCCGAAAACATATTATTCTGGTTTCCGGGGCTTACCAGATAGATTGATTTGGTGATAAGGGGCTCCGAAAGCTATTTTCTCAGCTTCAGCAGAAGTTAACCACCTCGGAATGCCTCAGTATTTAGCTCTGCAACTGACAGCAAGCATGCCGGGGAAAAGCAAGATAAATGAATGAACATACTGGATCAGAGCCCCTAGCAATCTGTACAGCTCCGTCCCGCGGGGCCCTGATTAACACCAAGGCCGGTTTAGAAGTCTCACATTGTTATTCTAGGAGCAGGACAGCAGCCAAAGTTCAGTGACATGGAACCTGTTGTCGGCAGCCCCACAAACGGACAGGAAAGTTTTAATTGGGTTTTTAGTCAGGCAGATAAAAGAGGAGGGGGTTACTTTATGATTATTTTTTTTTTATCTTTTCCTGTGAGCTACTTCCAGCCCCTGAGACCCAACCCTTCCAAAACACACACACTCAGTTTGCACTCATATTTGCTCAGAGTGGAAAGCAAAGCAAAATTGTTTATTTATGTTCCTTACCTTGAGACCTAGCCTCCGACAGACTTATAAACAGTTGTTCTTGCAGGGGAAAAGGGAAACCTAATTTCTTTTGTGACACTTGTACAGCCCTGCTGGGTTTCCATATTTTCGAGACAAGTAATAAAGTCTCTCCCTTCAAAGATGGGTGTGTTTGCCATTTCTGGAGATAAAGATATTCTCAAAAACACCTCTAGAAAAGGCTCACAAATTCCAGGTGGGTGATTTCGTTCTCTTTCCCCTCCCCCTGCCCAGCCTCTCTGGGTAAGCTACTAATTTCCCGTCAGATCCCAAACCACAGATATGTAATATTGCTCCTCCAGCCGCCAGGGAGAGGGAAATGCCTTTTATTGAAGGCTGATAAATAGGAGTGACGAGTGACGGGCTGGAAGGTCTTGATGGAATTCACAAGTCTGAGCGTGTCCCTGGCTCTGGTCATTCTGTCTGCCCAGGATGGCTGTCATTCTGACCTCTGTCTGACCTCAAGAATATATCAGAGGAAAATTCACTCATTCCTTCATCAATCAGCAAACGGGAACAAAGTGCCCCACTGTATCCTGCGCGGGTAGAAGACACTGAATGAGCCCACCAAGTGCCAGCAGTGGGGTGGGCTGTGACAGTGTGCAGACGGGGGCCTGAGGTTGAACTTGAACACCATGCGCCCAGCTTAGACTGGTCCAAGAAATGATGTGACTTTTATGATCCACGATGGTGGTGTGTGAAATACACAACCCCCCTCCTCTACTAGCCCATGGGTGGGCTCTAATCTCTTGTTTAGACTCAAAGTACACTTAGCAAGTCATAAATTTGAAAGACAGTAAAATGCGGCAGTTATGCGGATAGTGCTAGAGCGAGACATATCTTGGGTCAAGTGGCAGCTTCTCCAGTTACTGACCAAGTGACCTTGAGTCATTTATTAACCCCTGATCTAGACTGTCCTCACCTATCAACTGAAAATAATAACACTTGTGATTTTTGCTCTGAGCAGTGCTGCCCAAGAAAAATACACTAAAAGCCACAAATGTAAACCAAGTGCATAATAGTTTATTTTCTAGTAACATTTTGGAAAAAGGAAATAGGTGAAAATAAATGATTTTTTTTATCTAACCCAACAGATTAAAAGTAGCTGCCTTTTGGGTCTTCGAAATCCTCTGTTTTATACGTCAAGCACATCTCAATCCAGTTGCCGCACGTGGTCAGTGGCTGCCATATTGAATAGCACAGCTCTGTAGTTAACTGAGATAAATCACTACAAGCCCGGGTACATAGATTGTGTTTAATTAATACTGATCACTGTGATTCTTATTAATAGGTCTTCTCTGGAAAATGTGGCCAAGGGAACCAGGACTTTCTTCTTTCATGGTGTGGTTGCACTGGGACAAGTTAAAGTCACCCACTCATAAGTCAACCAGCAGGGACTTACATGATCCCCCAAGTGTGCTTTGTACCATCTTGGTCTTACTGGGTGAAATATACCCATGACATGTACATCCACTATTCTTGCCTCCAAAATACTTTCAGAGTAGCTGATGATAGTTAAAGTATTACAGAAATTCCTTTAAAAACAACAACAACAAAACAGAGCTGGAGAGGGGAAGGGACTAGTTTAAGGGGAAGAAAAGAGCCCAAGGACAATAATATTTATGCATGCAAATATCAGTTATGAAAGTTCTCTTGGTCAAAGACTGAAGGGTGTAAGCAAGAGAGGGCAGGGGCAGAAAAGGCAAAAATTTTACCCCTGGGACTTGGAAAGAGAGGAGAGATTATTCTGGGAAAATCCACTTGCACTGGAGGCCCCCCTTGCTATTCTTTCTTCTCTCATTAAACCTCATATATCCCAGCCCTGGGCTGGGGAGTGAACTTAGCAGTGCTGGGTAAAAGACTTCAGTAGCTAGCCCAGGTGTAAGCACATAGAATTGCCTTCAGAAGACCAAGACGTGTCTTCTTCACAAATGTGACAGCCCATTAATTAACCAAAAGGTTCACTGTGTTAGTGGAAACTTTAGCCCTGGTGCAGGTCTGTGGGAGAGATGTTTGGGGTCAGGGAAACCCTCTAACCCTGTATCATGATCAGCCACCCTGAGCAGTCGTGATTGGCCACCAGGCAGGCATCTTATTCCATACACAGCAGCTTATGTACCACCTTCCTTCTTGGGGAGGTAGATCAATAGTCTCTTGAATTTATCTGAACAGATAGCAGTGCCTTATCAACAAGCAACTAAAGGACCAAGCAAAAGTGAAGGGAGGGAGGGTCCTGAAATCAAGCAAAGCAACTGTATTATGGTTTGGAATGAGAATGCATCTCCAAAAGTTCCTGTGTTGAAAGTCTGGTCTCTATTGCAGCGACGTTCAGAGGTGGGACATGGCTGGAGGGAGTAGGTCATGGGGGGGTATGGCCTTGAAGACTGTATCTGTCTCTGGCCTCTTCCTCCCCTACCCTCCTCCCCTTTCTCTTGGCTTCCTGGTTATTATGAGTTGAGCAGCTTTCTTCTGCCATGCCCTACTACCATAGTGTTTCTGCCCCAGAGTCAGCCAGCCATAGACTAAGTCCTCTGAATCCATGAGCCAAAATAAACATTTCCTCCTCTAAGTTGCTCTTGTCAAGCATTTTGGTTACAGCAATGGACAGCTAACTAACACAGCAACCGACTTAAACCCAGCTCATTAAGGATGTGTGGACCATTGACCATGCTGCTTGGTAATGACATGTGCTGCCAAATAGCAACTCCTTCTGTGTGCCGCACTTTGTGAATTACAAAGGGTTTTATTTGAGCCCCATGACCACCTTGTCTGATAATGGAGGAGATATCATGAGGACCTTTCTAACTCCCACATCTACATCTTCTGGCTCTGATTTCCGGCCCTCAGCCATGAGTCAAACACAAACACAGACCAGAATATGTGTGTGTGTGTGTGTGTGAGTGTGTGTGTGTGTGTGTGTGTGTACACATTATATACATATATATAAAATATATACTTTTAACCAGATTTGGGATAACTGATCTGATAGAAAATGTGTTTACAAAAATCCCTACAAAGTATAAACATGAAATCACATTGCACTGAATTATGCATAATAAACCTTATTGAAGAGTAAGAATAACAGAAAATCAGGACTCTCCAGTAATATTCAGGCTATATGTCTTGTGCAGTAATTTCAGAGGCACAGAGTTCTCTCCCCAGATGACCTCATATCCAGAATAAGTGAAGTTGTTAAAGATGATCCTCTCGAGCCCAGAAGCTCAAGGGAACCCAGATCCTTGGGAGGGGCCTTCATAAGGCCATCTTAGCAACTATCCCTTTGGACCAGATCCCCAGCCCTGTCCCATTCCACCCTCCCCATCCTTTTCCTCTCTATTTGAAGATTAAAGGGAAGAGATTGTAGGGGAAGGAGAGAGACCCTTCTCTACCCACCTTAGTTCTTATGTAGACTCTTTGGCTGGATTCAGGAATCCAATTAATACAGGAGCTGATTAACAAGAGAAAACACTAAAGTTTTATTAAATTTCCCCATATATGAGGATTTTCACAAGAGAGTGAAGATGAGAGGAATGGCCAAAGCATGATGCTTTTGCACTTTTTAGATGAAGAACCAGTTTGTGAAGGGATGACAGAACAAATGGGTCTCTCGCCTAGGGTAGTAACTTCTGGAGATGTTACTAAGAGATGTGTATGGGGTAATATTAAAGCCACCAGAAGAGAAGGGTTGCCTCAGAGCATGTTTATTCAGGTTCATTGCAGCCCTGATTACCAGTCTCTGGTGGTCAAGGTTATTTTCCAGCTTCAGTATGTGAAGGCCAAAAGAATCTCTATGGATTGCTGCTTGTATGGGAAGATAGGCCAAAATGGCCCTTTCTGTAACTATAGTCCCTTTAGTGATTTTAGCTGGAAGTAATCAACATACTAATTTGAAATCTGGCACATCTTAACTCCTTCAAGACTAAGCCAGAAGCAGGATCCCTAGAACAGGCGGCCTCCCTCTGTGAAAGTCAAGAGCTAGAAGAGAAAAGCAGGAGTAGTCCAGCAGAGGCTCTGTCCAGCCCCTCCCTCCTTACCTCCCTGGAGGGCATGTGGTGGCCTCAAGATCTCAGCTGCTTGCTGGGTACAAGTTTAATCCTGGATGATGACGAGGGCTCTTCGGGATCCCTTGATCCAAGACCGCATTGCTTTTCTAGATAGTTTTGTGCTCTAGGCAAGGGCAGTTGTTTGGCTAGATGTTTGGCCACCCTGTCCTGCGTTGGGTGACTTAAGCTAGCTAGCATGTCTCCCATGTTTCCAGGTGCCCAACAGCTCCTAAGCAGCTGTGAAAGCCAGGCCCTCTCGCCCTCTCCCCCTCCCCGACTCCTCCCATGCATTGATTGTTAATCCAAGAGTATTCACTGGACATCAACCACAGAACCTCAAAACTGTGTCCCCCAGCTTCTGAGCTGAAGAGGCCTCTATCTCTTTTCTTGCCAAATCATGTTGCACAATGCCAACAAATCTATTTCCCAAAATACCACCTCTTGTTTTGCCACCCTGAAGTTCAAAGTTTTCCTGCCTTCTACCACAAGTGTTCTTTTAAATACTCTAATACCTTTCTCAAATGACTTTCTGTAGAATCCCAATATGTGGGCCCTGAATCACTGACTTTGTCCTCAAAGTCCTTTGAGACTTTCCTTCAGGGTCTGATCTTCTCTTTTAAGCATGGAGGCTTAGATCCAATTCATCAGGCTAGGTGGGTAATGATGCTCCAACATCTCCATCATCCTCTACCAACGCAGCCTGGGTCTACTGCCTTGTATTCTGGAGCTTTTGAAGCAAGCTCTACAAATTGAGTGGCTAAAACAGTAGCACTGTGTTCTCTCTCACAGCTCTGGAGGCCAGAAACCTGATATCAAGGCATCAGCAGGGCCATGCTCCCTCTGAAGGCTCTAGGGAAGCATCCATCCCAGGCCTCCTCCTAGCTTCCGGTAGTTCCATGGCTCCAGCCTTCTCATGAAGTTAATCCTGTGTGCCTGTCTGTCTCTGGATCCACATTTCCTCTTTTCAGAAGGACACTGTCCTGTGGATCAGGGCCCACCCTAATGACCTGATCTCAACCCGCTTGCCTCTGTGAAGACCCCATCTCCACATAAGTCACAGACTGAGATACTTGGATTTAGGGATCCAATCTATCTTTTGTAAGAGACATGATTAAATCATAATATCCATTCTGAAGTTTCTTTGCTCTTGGCCTCCCAACCCTAGCTCACTCCCCTCTTTGCCCCCATAGCCATTTTTAGCTTCTTGAAGCTCCAACTTGAATCACAGTAGTTCCACTTCAGAAAGGCTGTGTTTATGTTTCTACAACTTAAAGCCTGTACTTGAGTGTTTCCCCCGAACGAAGAAACCATTTACCCCACAGGAATTTTGATGTCACGTCTTAGGAAATGGTCAGAACGGGTTTCTGAAAGGCAAATGGGTTTTCTTGATTGCCTTTTGCCTTTATACCAGTAAGATTTCAAAAATTTTAAGGTCTAAGTTTCTGCTTAAGTACTCTGTACCATTAAGATAGATACATTTCCTAAGTTCAGATGATTAAACATGATTAAGTCAGTCAATGATAAGAAAGAGGCTGCTTTCTTTCTTTCTTCTTTGTGTGTGTGTGTGTGTGTGTGTGTGTGTGTGTGTGTGGTGCTGGGGATTGAACTCAGGGGCATTCTACCTCCAAGCTATACCCTCAGTCCTATTTTTTATTCTTTATTTTGAAACAGGGTCTCACTAAATTGCAGAGTACCTCACAAGGGAGCTGAGGGTGGCTGCGAACCCAGATCCTCTGGTCTCAGCCTCCCAAATGCTGGGATTACAAGCATGCACCATCACGCCAAGCAAGAGGCTATTTTGATCAACATAAAAATCTGAAATCTGGTTTTTTGGAAAAAAATAACCATCTCATATCAGCCTCAGTCTGTAATCTCTGTATTTGATTTAAGTTGCACAAAACAGAGATAATATCAATTCATATCATTAAAACTGGTATCATTTACCAAGTAGTAGTTCATGTCACAGTCTGAATAGCCTTCCATTCAGTAGCTACGGCCAGAGTTTTATTTAGAGAAATTGATCTGGTAGCACAAGTTAACCCGCCGGAGGTCCACAATGTGTTAAAATTTAGTGTAAACTGAATTTGTGTGTGCCAGTGTAATTGTTTTACTGCTTAAAATATGTAATTTGGAAAATTAAATTTAAATTATTTACAGAACTCCTGAAGTGCCTCTG